>MIQA02018503.1:0-13653 GCA_001887855.2 Sclerospora graminicola
ACTCACGCAGGAGGTCAGAGGCATCCGCCCTCAACACCTCAATCGGTTCCCAAGAGTCAAACTCTTGGGAATATCCCAGCCAACGCACCAAGTACTCGGTACGCTGCCCCTTCTTGTAGGGAACCGAGCGCTTCGAAAGCAAACGCTCGAGAATGTAGCGGTTGTTCCCCTGACTGTCAATCAGGGGCGGCGGGGGCTGATAATTCCCTCAGCGTTGTTGTTGCGGAGCATGGTTATCAGCTCCGCAAGCTTGAGAAGCACTGTGACGCTTTGAGCGAGGACATGTGCCACTCGATGAAAACGTATCGTTATCATCGGGACGAGATTCGCGAGATTCTCGACGCGCAAGTCGTGATGCAGAAGAAGAGTGATCTTCTGATGCTCGACGTTGATCGTCTAAAGTCGGAGATGGAAACTCTCCAGGCTTCCCACCAACGGTTGGAGACCGATTACAAGTCTCTCTTGGGAGACTTGAAGAAGCACGGCATTCGCCGTGGCGATGCGTCTCGTCCGAAGACGTAGACGATCGGTACGGCTTGAGCCTCCCAACGTAAAACGTTGGATGGAGGCGCATGGCCGCGGGAATGTCTAAAGTGTAGGCATTCCCCTTAACACCTTGGACCTTAAAGAGCCCAATGAACTTAGGGAGCAACTTCCGTGTAGGGAAGTTGCTAATTGCATGTGTAGGCAGATTAGTTGTAGATAACATAACTAATTCACCTTTTTGAAAAGAATTTGTGTTCTTCCTTCCGTTCTTATCTGTATTCTGCTTCTGCTTGTCAAAAGCGGAAGCAAGCGCGTCTTTTACATAGCGTATTACAGCTTGACGCTGTAATACGAATTCATCTACTGCTTTATTGGCAGTAGATGGGTTATTTTCATTGTCTGCAGCCATTGCTGCCGACACATATTCCGCATAAGCGGTTTCGGTTTCCGAAACTGCTTGAGTTTCTTCTGTGGTAACAGTAGAAGACTCATCAGTTTCCTCGCAAGTTGCAACTACAGCTTGTGCATCGACTCGCTTAGAATTTGAGCGGGTCCCTCCCCCACTTAAATTTGGCGTACCGCCAAGTAAAGCCGGGGTTCGTGGATGCCGTAAGGCATTCACGTAGAACGGTGTATGCAAACTCAGTGAGTGGCAAATAATCGCTCCACTGCTCGAAGACATGCGCGTAAGAACGCAGCATGGCTCCGAGACGCGGTTAACGCGCTCAGTCTGCCCATCCGTTTCCGGATGGTCCGCGGTTGACATCTTCAACTGCGTGCCCAATAACGAGAACGTTTCTTGCCAGAAACGTCCTGTAAATCTTGGATCACGATCCGAGACTACGTTTTCCGGCATTCCGTGTAAGCGGAATATCCTGTCAACGAATATCCACACCGTTTGCGCAGCGGTGACATTCGCTGACATTCGCTGACACTGCAGCAAGATGAACCATCCTACTGAAACGGTCTACAAAGACCACTATGCCTGTTTTCCGACTGTGATCAGCCGGAAGACCAAAGATAAAATCCATGGAAATGGACTTCCAACACTCTGTCGGAACCGCCAGAGATTGGAGGGGAGCCTGCGCGGATTGTGCGGGCTTGACGCGCTGGCATATCTCGCAAGCGCGGACGTACTTACGTACCCATTTATACTGGTTACGCCAGTAGAAATCGCGTGCGAGAGAAGCATACGTCTTCTCTCGACCCTGATGCCCCGAAATCGGTGCATCATGGTACTCAAACAAAATTTGATGTTTGAGGTCATCGTCGTTTGGAACGACAATGCGGCTAACATCATCTTGGTCTGTGCTGTAAAGCAACAAACCATCGTGCAATTGATAACGATGCACGCATGCGCGAAGGAACTCTGGAAGTTCCTTGCGCTTCCGATCAGATTGATCACTTAAGTAATCGATCAGTAGGCGAGTTTCCTCGTCTGTTTCGTACGCTTGACGTACTTGTCGCACAAGTGGCGACGACAGAGCAGTGCAACGTATTGCGTTTGCACTGGTTGCCTCGATTACGGACGGTTTCGTCTCGTAATCGGGGCGTCGTGATAGCGCATCCGCTACCACGTTCAGCTTTCCCGGTTTATACTCAACCGTAAAGTTGTATTCCGCAAAGAATGACAGCCAACGTGCCATTCTTTGAGAGATGTGCGGTGAATTCACGGCCGTGCGTAACGACGCATGGTCCGTGTAAACCACAAAGGGTCTATCTCCTAAGAGATAGATCCGAAATTTCGCCAGTGCATACTTCATGGCAAGGAGTTCCTTGTCATGCACCGGATAGTTGCGCTCGGCTGGACGCAGCTGACGCGATTGGTAATAAATCACGCGATCACGATCATCGTGATCACGCTGCATCAGGGCGCAGCCGATGGCGAAATCGCTCGCGTCGCAAACGACGTGGAACGGTCGCTCGTTATCGGCGATTGCCAAGACGGGAGCCTCAGTCAAGCTACGCTTGACTGCATCAAACGCATCTTGGCACTGGGTATCCCAGCGCCATTCGATATCTTCCTTTAATAATTGGGAAAGAGGTCGGATCAGACCGGCATAGTTGCACGAATACTTGTGCAAATATGTCGACAGTCCGAGGAACTTTCGAAGTTGGCCATTCAACGATCACCCTGATCGTTTCTGGATCGGGGCGCACTCCATTCTTGCCTACAAAGCAGCCAAGAACGGGTATCTCAGGTGCACCAAAGGTGCACTTCTTTAAATTTGCATAGAGCTTGTGCTTGCGCAGAAGCTCTAACACCTGACGTAGATGTTCTTTATGAATGTCTACATCAGTTTTGCCATGTTCAGCCTTGCTATGGATGAACACATCATCAAAGTAGCTTGGCGCGAATTCTCGCACCGGGCGCAATAGATGTGTAACGCATCTGTTGAAGGTGGCAGGGGCATTTCGAAGCCCCTGTGGCATCACAAGCCACTCCCAAAGCATACCGCTTGGGGTGCTTACAGCCGTGAGAGGGATATCCTTCTCACGCATAAGGATTTGGTAGAAACCATCCCTCAAGTCGAGAGCACTGAAAACGGTGCTCCCGCTCATGCCATCAATGATGACGTCTTTCCTCGGTATCGGCGTTTGCGCCGGTACCGTTGCTGCGTTCAGCTTATTGAAAGCGTGAACGATTCTCCACCCACCAGTGGACTTCTTAACACAAAAGGTGGGGCTGGAGTGCGGAGAGGTAGACTCCCGCACATGTCCCGCCTTACGACGAGTTTCAAAGAACTCGTCGATGGCCTTGACTTGGTCGCGCGGCAATGGCCATTGCCGCGTGACACAGTACTTCGTGCCGGGTACGAGATCAATTTCGTGTCTCGTTCCCTTATCCTTGGGAAGCTCACAAGGTACTTCTTCTGGGAATACGTCAGCGTATTCCCAAAGTACTTCGTAGTACGGGGAAGTCGCCTTAAGCGACTCCCAGCTCTGCGCTTCAAAGCGCTGGACTTTGGTTTGATCACTGGGAACGAGTTCGTTCTCAGCGTTCTTTCCATTGGGAACGAGTTCGTTCCCGCTGGCTTCTAATTGTAAAGTGGATATTCGTTCGCGAATATCCACAACCTCATCAGATGCGACAATGACGCAGATCTGTTCGATCTGATCATTTCGCAAGTTCTTTACGAACTTCTTCCAGCTCAAGGCTGGAAGGGCCATCATATCTGAACTTAGGTTCGGAGGGTTGTCAAGTGTGAGAGACTGGGTAGCTAATCCGGTCTCTGTCTGCGTCAGGACGTTGATCGTCTCGACGGACACAGCTGCGAGATCAGACGCACTCGTCCGATCTGTTGCACGGTGATCATCACTCGTGCACAAGGCCTTCTCTTCATGGTGACCACTGTCTACCATGGTGCTCATGCACTCACGACTGCTCTTAGTCGTGAGTTCTTTATTTTCGACACGGAAGTCATTTTCTTCCGTGACGGTTTCATTCTTTTCACGGTGGGTGTTTCCCACCGCGTGCGCATTCTCTATACCACGACCGTCATCGGTTGTAGTAGTAACTTCAACACGGGAGTGTTTTGCGCCCGTGTTGCACACATTAGTGACACGCAACGACTCGTTCGTCGCGCGTTCGCGTCCCTCTGGACTCTGATCAGCGGGTGTACTATCCGCTGACCTAGTCGGATCAGGTCTGGTGGTGCCATCGCTATCCACCAGACTGTCTGACACTGCGGTTGTATCATGAGATACAGCCGGATTACTCACAGGGTGATCAGATCCTGTGAGACCGCCGCAGTCGATCGACAGGTTAACCCAGTCAATCGTTGGTTGATGCTTGGACATCCAAGGGATGCCCAAGATGACATCGAACTTGTCGTCAAGATCGAGGACGATGTATTCATCCTCGAACGATAGTTCGTCTAACTCGAGGCGTGTTCGAATTACACGCTTCGGTATAGTCACGGTTGCACCTGTTGCTAACCGGACTGACAGCATGCTTCTTGGAGATTCAATCTCCTCGAAGTTCAACGACGTTAGAACCTCAGTTCTAACGAAATTGTTTGACGCTCCTGTGTCAAACAGAGCACGCATGGGGACATCGTTTCCATGCGGCTTGACCTCCAGGGTGATGAGAGGTTTCTCTTCACCCTGCACACGTTGACAGGACATAGTCCCGTCTGGGGCTATTATCCTCACATGCCCGATGTCGGCATGTGAGATAACCCGTCCAGTAGGGCACCCCGCCCCTACTAGTTGTTCACGTTTTTTGCATCAACAGAGGGTTGCCCCTGTTGATTTCGCATGCCAGCAGACTGTACAGTCCGCTGACTGCGTGGTGCCGGACGCGGCGCCATACATTCATGGGCGTAATGGCCCATTTTCGCGCATCGATTGCAGCGAAGGAACTTCTTGTTCTTCGGTTGCCTCGGAGTTGAGGCAACTGCAACCGATAGGTCCATAGGTTCTGGACCTCCTCCGCCCGCATTATGACGCGGATTAGGGTGTCTCGGGACGAAGTGTGAGCTTCGTCTCGATTGGAAGTTTTGGCTGTTATTATTAACATGCTGCGTTAGCGGCATGTTAAAGTCGAAAGGTGCTTGCGCTTTCCGACTAACCCCAGCATGCGCTGCTGAGCGACGCATGCTGAGCTCCTCCCGGATGCTTTGGTGTATAGCATCGCTTAGAGTCTTTGGGGGAACCCAGTAAAGACTCTGTTTGATGGGACCGTCATTCAGTCCCTCCATGAAGGCGGTGACCTGCATGGCAGAAGGCACCGGTTCGTATACAATATTTGATAATAAATATTGTATTTTCTGAGCGTACGCATGTAGGCTCAGCTTGCCCTGCCTGAGTTCCATGAACTCTTCACGGCAGCTAAGCTCCATTTCCGGAGCTTCAAAGTTGTGCTTTAGCTCAGCTTTTAGATCCTGATACGTCAGGAACGCAGTTCCATCAGTGGATCTGCGGCTCATCGCCCATGCCCTGGCGCGACCGCCTAGGCATGTGGTGGCGAAATAAGCTTGTGAACGCGGGTCCACAATCTTTTGCGCAGAGAGAGCATCCTCCACCTCTGAGAACCACCTACGAAGAGGTTCACCCCCTTCGCCAGTAAAGGGCGGAATCCGCGCCTTTACTACTTCAACGCTCGCACTAGATGCGGGCGCTGTTGTTGCTGCCGCCGTCTGGGAGCGCAACATAGCGTGGCGCACCTGAGGGTCGACATACATTTTCTTGAAACGGGAAACCGTTTCTAAGGCATCCTCCGAGGTCTTGTCACGGAGGAGAGTGATGATTTCGGGCCCTATGGTCCGAATCATCTCGGTCACTGTGATTAGAGCACTAGGTGACCAGTAAGGAAAGTTTTCCATAACTAGGTCGTGCGCGAGCTGGCGCTCACGCTCACGTTCACTGGCTGTTGTCATGACAGCCAGCGGCTCTTAAACCTTCGTCCCGCTAGTTAACTAACGGAACGCGCCAACAGTGGTCGTTTAGACGGACCACAAAGTGCTACCAGGTGTAACAGGGCTGCTGTTACGCGGCTTACACTGTAAGTTTGCAGTGAGGAAGCGTGCAAATTGTGTAGGACCAAATGTAATTTGGTCCTCCTTAGTTTACCTTAGATAAACTTAGATAGAAAAGTAATTAGTGTATTAATTAACTATCGATTAAGTATATATATATTACTATATATACACCTAAGGGACGTGAGTGCTAGAAGGTAAGTTTAAGAGTGAATATATTTATGGTTGGTTAAGAGCTAACTAGTATAATTAGACCTAGACTAATCATAGTAACATGTAGTATAAAACTGATCTAATGATATTTTTATCATTAGATGACTTGTTAGATTCGATAATATCAGAATCTGTTCTCAAAGGTGGATTATGACAACTTATAATCCAATATTCACATTTCAGGTATTGCGTCTGAAATTGAACTGTGATATTTCTATTTAAATATCACTTATGTAATGGCACCCCATTACACCAAAGATGTAAGTGCTCAAGCGGAATTTTAGGGAATATCCCAAAAGGTGCCTCAAATCCAAAATCTTCGTCAAAAGTTGACTCAAACGGTTTAAATGGTTTTAAATATTTTACGTGCTGTTTTTTTAACGTTTTCACACGGGAATTATGGTAAAAATACGACTTGGATTTTTGGAATATTCCCAATATTTTAACATTTTTTATTTCTTTTCTGGGTTTAATTTTTTTATTCAGTCTGGTTGGCCACAAATCCGCTGGATTTCACTGGATATGCAAAAAATACACTGTTTCGGAGCAAACACTGTTTCAGCCGAGTTGGGTGTGCTGTCTGGTTCGCCAACCATCTGTTTTTCAAACGATGTTTTGACCTCCATCCGCTGTTTCCGAGATACGAGGTCGGAGTCGTATTTCGAAACAGTGGATGTATTTTTACGGTGCGCTGTAGTCGATAGAGAATAGGAAACTGATGTATTTTTGAAGTTAAGAGTTAAAAACATATACTAAATCTTCCTTATTCGCGACATAGTACTTGAATATAATTATTGCTTCTGGAAGGTACCTTCTATCGGCGGCATGATCGTCGGCTTCGGCACGAGTACCGCGCCGACCACGGTGTCATCGTCGTCTTGTTTTCTCGAGGCCCATTCGTTTATGATTGGTTTTGAAATGGTTCATTTTTTTGCGCCGACAGCTGCGTTTGATCGTCTTAGGACTGTGATCTACCGATATGTACCGGTACATGACTTATAAAATATTAATAATAGGTACAGTGGAACCCTTTTCTAATTCTGCGTAAGTGGTGCGCAAGACACAATGTTATATCTGATAGAATGCACTTTTTTTAATAGGAAAGGCACCAGAGGTAGATAGATAACAAATATTTATAGTAAATTAAAAATGCAACGGGCTGCTCAATGGTTTGGCTCATCAATACTGACTTCAGCTGTACCCATCTCGTATTGTCGTAAACGTGAAACTGCCAAATAAAAATAATGGATAGGTTACCAGACAGACACGAAAATTTTAAACAGTGTTTGATCGTGAACACTGTTTTGATCGAATCCAGTGGATTGGCAGAAAACAGCGTATGCAAACAGAAAAATCCAGGATTTTACCAGACGCACCCTTAATTTTATTACATGAAGTTGCTTTAAATAATTCATTAACATTTCCAAATACCCATAATGATCCAATTTCAGATGTTGATGCTAATGTTGAATGAAAAAAAAACTCGATAGTACCGACCCGCCGAGTTTCTTTATCTCGCGACAGGATCACGTTCTTAGTGAGAAGACGCAAAAGAAGATTAAATTGCGCATAGTATATGTATTTCTGTAGAATATTGATATTTCTGCGTCAATGTCCTTACATATATGTACTACTATAATGCACAGGTACGGAGCAGCCAGAGAGTTAATTCCTAATTTACGAGTGTACTTTCCAAGTTTACGCCTTTCCTTGTGACAAACAGGATAATAACGCATCTACTAATTTTTATTGTATATCGTTTGGTTATATGTATTGTACCAACTATTCAGCCTAATATTCTTTACCTGATGTTGGGCTCTAATACTGCGATTATGGAAAAAGAGACTATTGAACAGGTTACGAGTCCAAACGGTCATATTGTAATTGACGATAAATGCCAAGAAGTCGAAAAAAGGCAAATTTAGACGCTGAAGAAGCGCAAATTTTGAAATTGGTTCGTAAATTAGCTCTACGAATAGATAAACACAAGGTTTCACGACCCCAACAAGATGAATACGGTCTCAACAACTCAATGAGGCTCGCTACTCGGATGCGAACGGCATCTTTGGAGAGTACGCCTGAGAAAAAACATATCCTTTAAGAAATGAATGGAAATTTAGGTGGTTTTAAGCCTCCTGACATGGAATACAGGACACCACCACAACAGATGAATGGAAACTATGGCGGTATTAAGCCTCCGGATATGGTACATAGAGAACCGCCACAAGTAAATGCAAATTTAGGTGGTAATCCTCCTGCTGGAGACTATAGATTACCACCTCAGCCCGGTTTTAAGACACCTACGGCTAAAGATTGTATGCTGTCGATTAGAGGTTTTGACGGGAAAAGAATCTACAAAGGACTTGGAGAAGGGTTCCGTGAATGGGGAACCCGCTTCATAAGGCAGATAATATCGATTGTTGAATCGGCATGTGAATACATGTGGAGAGAAGAAATAAAAGTTGATCTTCTATGTCACTACTTGAGTGGAACGGCTGAAAGATACTACAACCGCCAAATTGACTTATGGTGGAACGAAATGCTGACATTAGTTCACATAATGGACAAGATGTTAAGTGCCTTTAACACATTCATTACATCAGCACAGTCGATGAAATAGTTTACGCCAAGACAAGAAAGCACCCGAAACGAACTTGGAAGGAAAACTATCCTTATTTAGTTGCTGTTTCTAATGCTGTGGGTCGCAGTGGACCACTGGTGTTAGAAAACGTGGTTCACTACGCATCAATGAACTGAAGACCATTTTGATGTCAAAGATCGCCCACACTCGAAGCGATTACCTTCGGCAAGCGGCCAATTAGCAGCAGCGATTGAAAGCGATGCAAGAGGGAATCACAAGTTCGGAGGCGATTCAATTAATTACGTCGAAAAATGGAGTAGATTGTCATGACTGTGGGGAACCGGGACATATCCTACCTAATGTCCAAACACAACATAAGTACAACAAGAAAGCAAGTCATGACGAGAAGATTAGTTTTGCAATTACTAGAATTCTGATGACGAAAATATATCGAAATGGATTTTGGACAGTGGGACAAGAATGTATTTGTTAACATAGAATGCTACCTTCTAGGCTCAATGGGACGTGCTATCAAGCCGACGGACAAAAGTTACAAGTGTCGAAGAAATAATGGATTCAGGTCAAGGTAAAACCGGTAACGAACAACGCACGATACAGATCAAGCAGTGTATTCCATCGAAAGCTTATAAAGAAACATACTATATTATGGCCTCCTTGAAGAAAAAGGTTGCAAAATGGTATATGTCGATGGACGTCGTGTGATGAGACATCGAGACAGTAAACGGCCATGTTCGACATAGAACAGTGTCGTTTACAACAAGGTGCTTGCAGTTGAAGTTGAAGTAGACTTTCCGTTAAGATTGGAGCAAAGGTTAATATTCTGCGATCTTATCAAATAGCGACGAGGAGTCCGACTCCGGGTCGGATGTGCAGAAAGGATCTTTGATGCACTTCCACGCAAGATTGGGGCATCTTAATTACGATGCGATAGAAAGATTGGCAAAGGACGCAAAAAAGGGGATATTTCTTACAGACAACAAACGACTAAACTACTTGAGTAGTGCGCAAGAATAGAGCGTACAGTACTTATATCAAGTACTCTACCGATTTGGATTTGATCGGTCATTTATTAATTTAATTCGGAGGTTGTATGAAGGTACTACCGGCGAATTTTTTGTCAGTCATCAATATTCTCGACCGTTACCTGTGATATCTGGTATTCGACAAGGCTGTCCCCGGCTCCATTATTGTCATTATTGCAGTTGAACCACTGGCGCTCGCACTTCAGCAGTCTCATCACTTAACAGGGATATCGATTGGTGGTATAGAGGAAGCAGACGAACACAAATTCTCGGCGTTTGTGGATGATTCCACAATTTTTCTAAGGTTAGCAGACCACCTGGAGGAGGCGTTGAGCATAGTTAGGAATTTTGGAAGCATCTCAGGCTTGCATGTCCAGACACACAAAAGCGTATTCCTGTTTCTATCCCCGGGAACCTCCTGTGAAGTATGGTACAAAATCCCTGTGGTACACGATAGTGAAACTGTCCGGTACCTGGGATATGAAATTGGCCATGGAAACTTACCAGAACGGTATTGGGCAGTTCGAATTAGGCAAATTCAAAGACAGCTTAGTATTGTGGCGACTTGCGGAACGTCAATTTTGGAAAGAGTGATACTTTTTAACGCTATTGTTTTGCCTGCTATTATGTTTACAGCCCGGGTATTCGACCCGCCAGTACATGTATTACAGAGCTTGATCCATTTACAAAAACGATATATTTGGACAAACTCAACGTTTGGAGATCTAGCGAAGCACAAAATTCCCCAGCGTTACTTTATACACCACGAAAAGTGGGTGGTCTGAGACTAATTTCCATTCCGCTAGCGCTTCGAGTTCAAAGGATGAAACTGGCAACAGTATGGATAATGGGGGCGCCTGACCTGTATCAACAGGCATGGCTTTTCTGGCGGCTTAATCAGAGTGTCTCGACCTCTATTGAGGTATTATCCTCGAAAAAAGGGCGTTCCTTTGTGAGTAAGGTGGCATTTCGAGGCTCCAACTGTACCGGTACGTTCCTCCAGGAAATAAATGCTTGGATGGCACCGTCTCCACTTCAACTCACTAAACTACGACTCTGTACGAATAACGAATAACCTCCTGCAGTCGCGGATGACACTACTAGAGGTCAATACGGGAGGTCTGTCTACTAAGCAGCGGCAACGGTTAAAATCAAGATGGATTTAAGTGCTATTCCTTATCATGGTATGCTCCCTGATTACTATCAAGCATTTTCGGGTACTTTTGTATGGGCTAACAACCCATGGATCATGGAGGAACAGGCGGGGAACTTATTGTCTACCTAATATGAACGGCTTCCTCAAAAGGATAGTTATTCACTACGGATACTAAGACAAGATTCTGATGTATACGTATGGCAGGTACCAGGCGAATCCAGAACTTCTCACCCTCGGGCAAAGGTGGCAAGTTGGTTAGCGGCGATCGTTTTAGCATCTCCCCGTGTAAAAATAGGCCAATGCCTAGGAACGCCGCCGGTAATCAAGCGGTATTGTTGCCCGCCAGAGTTGTTGGAGTATTCGTGGCGAGTCGTTGGGCCAAAATGGATTATTGGTACTTGTCGTCAGACTGGGCGTCAGCACAGCTTCAACAATCAGAAGGGAAATATATTGGAAGGTGGAAAATCCTTTACAACTAACTAATGAGAAGGGGGACCATTATCACTTGAAGACGGCTGTGTGCTATCCGAATCCGTTATTACACAGGAGTCGTTCAACGCTTGAAGAAGGTACTCCATTTTTGGGAATTTCCAGGGCACTCCGAAAATTCTTCAAGAAAAGTTATCATCAAAACATCGCGGCACAGATCAAGGAGGTGCTACAGCAGTGGGAGAAACGTCGAGTAGCCGGAGACTGGTGAGATTTAATTCAAGATCAGACCCCGAAAAAGGTATGGCTGCATCAGAATGTACTCAACTATGGGTACAGTATCGGCTGGCCACCATGCAACCCAACACGTTCTACTATAGAAGTTCTAAGGATCGCTGTTGTCCGATGAATGTGAAATGTGTTGACCCGAGCTCTGATATAGAACATATCTTCTGGAGTTGTTGTAATGCGAGAAGTTTATGGCGTAAATGGACCAGCCGTCGGAGAGGTGAAGAAGTGCGTGACCCAGACCTGGATATCTTCAAAAGCAATATTGTCACTAGGTACCGACCGCTGCTAGGAAGAATTTCAAGAAGGCGATGATGAATAGGTATGGAACTTCCACGGACAAATTTGGAGGCTAATTCAAGCGTTTGTGGAGAGGGGGGGGTTGTAGTATCATCACTGCCTGGCTATGGCAAATTCGGAACAAAGTTATTTTCGACGGATGGAAGAAAACTACGGAGGAAATTGTGGCGTTTATTTGGGTCCAAGTAATGGCGCAATTAGACATGGTAGCAACGTCGAGGGACGAACAGACGTGAAGAGGGATGAGAATGCAGTTATGCATCCAGTGCATGTTCGACTCAATTCCAGCACCGCTTCAAGTAGCGAGCAGGTGCCATACTGTGACCACTCAACTTTTTACCAAGCCTGAGCCGACTATTGTCTCCCGGGTGCGATCTTGTATAGTAGCAAATAGTTAACTTTACTAATTGACTATATTTTATTATTATTAAGCTCCCAGTGTAGAAAATATAAGTCGAAATGACTTGACATATCGATATACGAATGATGAAACTTGTACTTGCTGTTGATTTACACTTCAATTTCTTAAAATTGATTCGGGTACAAGCTACCAGGTCGACAAAGCTGTAGAAATCAAATAAGTAGGGACTTATTTAATCGGAAATGTATTAAATCGGATATCTAGATGCCTAGCTACTTAGCTACCATGCATGAGTAACTTCCATCTTACTCTAAAGATAATGAGAAGTTATGAAACTAGTCCTATTCTTATTGGCGTAGTCATATCACCCACTATTGACCAAAATATAAAATATGACCGTAGAAATTTTTAAAAGGGAATATTCCAAAAGGTGAAAAAACTTCGTCAAAAGGTACTCAGATGGTTTTAAATATTTTACATGTTGCGTCATGGTGGCGTAACTTCGAGTACGGCACGGTGGGACGACGATTTAATTCACGCCAGAGATCACTATCACCACCATCTTTGATGGTAATCACTGTCTCATATTCAATGATAAAGATAAAGACGTGTTCAATCCAGAGCCGCAATGGCTTTTCCTCCTCGGTTTCTTCAAAAGCAAGGCTCATTTTCCGACTAAACGAGCTACCAATTGCTCGATTTTATTAAGCAGGTGGTTTTCGCGTAAAATGCCGAGAGAACCCCCTACTCAGTTGGATACCTCTAGCTCGTAGTAGTGATGCTCCACTGGGCTCCTGGTCAGGAGGTAAATTCAAATGGAAACTATGAAGACGCAAGCGTTAATTTGACGTGAAAGTACGTTTTCGAAGGCCGTGAGACACTAAAGCGAAAATGTGCAAACTTTCAATGTTCGATACCTTT
This sequence comes from Sclerospora graminicola, assembly GCA_001887855.2. Taxonomy (NCBI): domain Eukaryota; phylum Oomycota; class Peronosporomycetes; order Peronosporales; family Peronosporaceae; genus Sclerospora; species Sclerospora graminicola. The sequence goes on from MIQA02018503.1 coordinate 13,259, forward strand.
GGTCCTCTGGCATAGGAGGGTAAAACAGGCAAAATACGTTGCCGATTAGATCCAGAGACCATTCTTCATCATCGTGCGGACGTTCCTTATCAGATTAGATATCAAACGGACGCGAGAATATATGGCCAAGATACCAAAATCCATCTTCACCTGACTTTTTGGCCTTTTTCTCCTAATTTTCTCGCGGCAGCTACAGGCTGGACCAGAGGGAAACCCTATATTGATGTCCACCGTAATTGTTCACGTCGGTTTTGCAAGTTAAAACTTGTGAAGAATGTCTGATAATTAAGAATTCTCGTCAAACGAAATCAGACTCTGAAAGAGGCGTCACCCATTCGAAAGAGTAACTTCTGATCTAACAAAACTTTTTTATTTGCTTAAATAGCATTATCTAG
>MIQA02018504.1:0-27090 GCA_001887855.2 Sclerospora graminicola
CAGGTGTCTGTCAGACACTGAGAGAAATCAATTTTTACCAAAGTGTCAGACAATAAGTCGTACCATAGTCGTCCTGCCTGCTTGAGGCCGTAAAGATTCCGTTTTAACTTGAGCATTAGCTCCTTCGAACTCGTAACTTCTAGCTATTCCAATGTGTCACTTGAAATCTCCATACCTTGCGGTACTTGTAGGTAAATATCATAGTTTTTTTCGGTGCTTGCTTTCGTGTAAGCACTCGGAACATCTCCAAGCCTCGCCGGCACATTCCACACAATCGACAATACCAAAATAGTCTTCATATTGTTTATCTCCATAACTGTCGAAAATGTAAAAAAATAATTTTCGCCATACACCTGCTTATCACCACGAACCACCAGACGTGCTTTGTATCTCTCCACAGTACCGTCATTCCTGAGTTTAGTTTTATAAACTCACTTGGTGGGTAGCGTCTTTACCCCATCTTTGCGCTTCATTATCTCCCACGTTTTCAAGTCTTCCGGGGCTTTCAGTTCTGCCCTCTCAGCGACTGTCCATTCTCTGATTGGTTCCCCCTATGACCTTCGAAATAGCTCTTGGGGTCCGGCGTTCCAGCAATCTTTCCACTGTCCGGATTGTCAACATTGCACACTGCGAAAGCAAAAAACGAATTTCCTTCGTTCATTCCATCTTGTCTTTCGTCATTCGAATCTTCATCTTCAGCTTCTTTGCGCTGTCTTTCTTCTTCTTCAAATTCGATCAATCTTTGCGTTTTCTTCACTTTTCTTGTCGATTTGCTTGGCTGTAACTCCTGCCTTGGTTTCTTCTCGCGACTCTTGGTTGTTTTCTCCTTCGGAAGTGAATTTTCTCCATTGTTTTCGTGACTTATCTCCACTTCATCATTTACCATATGTAATAGTTTTTTCATTCTCCTTTTCACCCAAAGTTTCCACGTGATACACATGTCTTGTTGTCGTTACGACCCTGTCTTTTAAAAGCAACACTTTATAGCCCTTGGTTTCGTCACTTTTTCCAAGTATCAAAGCTTTTTCTGCATGTTTTCCAAGCAATTTGTTCCTAGCATCACGCCAAACCATGCACGGCGATCCGAAAATTACTATGTCGGATATATTTGCTTTTTTCTTCGTAAGAACTTCGATCGGAGACATTTTTCGCACATTCGCTGGCGTTGGACTTCGATTCAAGATGTAACTAGCGTATTCCGCCGCTTCAGACCAAAACGTAAGCGGAACACCAGATCCAAAAATCATACAGCGAAACATGTAAAAAATCGTCCTGTTCATACGCTCTGCTTTACCATTTGAAGCAGGGTTTCCTGCTTCCGTGATCTGCTAACTCCAGTCCTCTTACAGAATAAATCCACATTTCTGTATTCTCCACCTCCATCAGTACGTAATACGTGAATTCGACAGTTAAACTCATTCTCAAACCACGACAAAAATGCTCAAACTTCTTTGCAGCTTGATCCTTCTACTTCGCGGGAAAAACGCGAACGTAATTCAAAAAATGATCAACGGAAACGACCAAGTACTTGTTTCCGCGTCGATCTCTGGGGGTAATCGGCCCCTTCAGGTCACTACAGATGACGCCACCGATTCTATCGATCGGCGCGTTCTGCCCGCTGTCTTGCTTGGGTTGTTTCGTACGCGTTCCCTTGCCTTCAGCACAGGTCAGACAATTTGGTCTGCGCCTGTCGGTCAACTTTATGCCCGATGCCGGGTCTTTTGCTAGTCTTTCCACGGTATCGTAAGATAAGTGTCCCAAACGTAAGTGAAAGTGATGTAATGACCCTTCTTGTGGGTCATCACGTTCACCACTCTCCATAGTCGTCATAATCATATTCGTAAAGCTTTCACACACACTTAATTCCTTCATCAGACTTAGTTTCGCCGTAAATACGCACCCAGTGACTTCAACATCGAACAGTACACTGCTTCCGTGCATCATTTTCATCGTTCTTCCGGTATCCTTAGCGTGCATCCCTTTTTCTTGAGGTTGCCAAGCGAAATCAAATTTTTTGCCAATTTGGCGCGTAATATGCTTCTGTAAGCAATATCGTCGCAAACTTGCTTTTTAATCGCACTTTTACAACCTTTGTCACACTTAATTTCGCTCCATAAGGTAACAGTAAGTCCTCGTTTTCTCCACAATCCACTGCGTCGTCGAGAAAATCTTCACTTGACACGAGATGGCGACTTGCACCGCTGTCAATTATCCATAGTTCTTTGCCATCGAGTATGTCTTTTTTGGATGTTTTTTGTGGTCTCCTTCCATGCTCAATTGTAGACAACACAAAATTTATTTCTCCATTTTCATCCGCCCTTGGCCTTGGTTTACGCTCGAAATTTTTTTTTGGGTCTTGCGGTTCCCTTTTCGGCAATACGTTTGCGTGTGTCCTTCCATTCCACACGAGAAACACGTTCGTTTCTTTCTCCGCTCATCAACGAAATTACCACACTCCTGGCTTGTTTTTTACTTTTACTGCATCGTCTTCCAATTCCTGTGCCCACGCAATGAGTTCTTGTGCATGCAATATGTAGTCCATGCGTTGTGGGTTGTATCGAATCATTAGGCCCATCTTCAGATCGGGAGCTGCATACTTCACAATGTTTTCAACGATAAGTCGTTCGTGCGATCCGCTTTCGCGTGCCAATGCCACTAGGTATAAGAAATGCTGGGTCCATGACCTCCGAGCATCCTTTTCCTGCGCGAAAAGTACTGCAGCTTGTTGATGTGTAATATTCACTTTAAATGCGTCATAGAGTTGATCCAAAACATAGTAAAGCTCCTGCGATATTTGCCACCATGTCATTATATTTGCTTGAAAATAACTGGCTGCCACGCCCTCCAAATATTCACTTAACTTATTGACTTCGAGACGCTCTGTCTACACAAATCCAGACGAAAGTTGTGCCACATCCACTGCTTCAATAAACAGGTAGGCCCATTGCCTAAAACCTGCACCCAAACCAGGATAAATTTCTTCACCCGTAAAATTCTTGATTGTCAACTTAGGAATTTTCATATTCCCACTCCGGCATACATTTTGCCTCTCTTGATTCTCATCCATGCGTGGGTCGTTTCTCCCTGGCGCTTGCCATTGCGCACCACGCTCAATTCCATTGTCACCACCTAAATCTTCCATCGTCATCCGCTTTCCAAACGGGCCATTGTTCTTCACCGCCTCTTTAAAGATGCTATCATGCTCCGAACTTTTAGACTTAGGTGAGATAGTTGATGCGCAATCTTGCGACTTTTCTTCTTCCATAGCTTCAATTTATTCTCTAGACGTTTGATATACGCCATCATAGCCGCCAAAAATGTCCACTTCTTCGTCAGCCATTTTTCCACTCATTTAAAATTCGTAACCACAAACGACAGAAAAATATACGAGAACGAAATAATCCAATGTCTCCATTTGGTATAGGGGACTTCCACCGAGAATCGTACTTTGCACGAAAAAAAAACTTGAGCACGAAAAAAAAAATTGAGTAAACTTCGAAAAACTTAGCAAAACTGGTCCTGAACCCCGTAACTTGGGCTCATAACCTGTAGGAAAGTGTAGATAGCCACGTAGTCGCTCCTAGCTCCACGTAACGATAATAAACACCGGTTAGTGCGTTTATAATACTTCTTGTTATGACATGCCGCCCTATCGGTCAGTATAGGGTGTGTGTGTATGCTATGCGTGTCTTCTTCACTCAAAACGTCCGGCGTGTTAGTGCCTGACGTGGGGAAGTGCTCAGGACGTAGATGCTTGACGTGCTGTTTACTCGACAAAAATGAAAGTATATATTATGTAAATTTTAAGTGCAGTTTTAACTAAAATACCACTTAACCTAAAATTCACAATATGCATAGAAACCACGATAATCTCGATAGCAGGAATTTAACGTCAGTTTTCACTTCAGATCACATCATCCAAAATTCGAACAAAGTTGATATGTCTTTCACCCGAAGCTCGGAAGGAGTTTTGGAATTTGGATGATGTGATCTGAGATGAAAACTGACATAAAATTCCAGTTAACGAGATTATCGTGGTTTCTTAGGTTAAGTAGTATTTTAGCCGGAATTAAACTTAATTTTTACATAATACATACTTTCATATTTGTCGAGTAATCCACTTCCCCCCTAGGGCACCCCCTCACGTCTCGCACTGATACGCGAGGCACCTAAGTAATATTGACGCATTATTCCGACAGACAGCCCCTATACTAATCGATAAGGACCGCACTTCCGCTACAAGAACATTTAGATACACTAACCGGTGTCTATTTGTTATAAGCAAGGTTGAGGACCTCACGCGCTACAGTGGAGAAGTATAACCTCCCTAGGAGAAAGGAATAGTATCTGGACATGAGTCACTAAAAATGAGACGAAACGCAAATCAAAAACGCGATTACCAGTAAGGTTATGCAAACTTTTTCACCAAGAGTTGAGGTTAATGCTAAATCTTGCGACGCTTTTTGGCATCATGCTTTAAAATCTTCTTCACGACACGATTTTTCTGAGACTGCACCTGGCGCGCCGATACGAGTACCTTTGATTGCACATGCTTGCTCTTTTTTATCATCATAAAGTGCTTAAGGCGTTTCTTCTCCGTGTTGGTAGTGCCACCGCCTGAGCGTTTGTGCTGGTAATCTTCGCGACCTTCCAAAACATGACGAAGTCTTTCCTCTTGAGTCATACGTTTTTTCTTTGAGTATCCTTCCAGATCGGTCGGGTTCACCTTCGTTGCGTCTCCATTTGCCTTTTCGGCAATTTCCTCTGCCTTACGCTTGCTTCGCGATTTCGGGTCTTTCAAAGCCGCGTCGCGTTCTTTTTTAAGTATTTCGATGCGTTTGAAATCGAGGGAGGTCAAAACGCGACGCGCATCTAAGCGATCTTTTTGTTGAATAACCGGCACCTCATCACTTGTCTCGCCATCTTTCATATCGGTTTCTTCTACACTTCTACACGTGCTGCCCTCTTCATCGGACGAAATGTCAACCCATTCACCGTCTTCACTCGTCGTAGACGATGCAATCTCCCATCCATCCTTATTGTCTTCGTCGTCGAAGCGACCAGCGGCTTCAGCCTCCGCCAGCAAGTCAGCTCCGTCTACGCCTTCACTCGCCACAAGTTCTCCAAAGCGATTCGGTTTGACTGCGTCGTTATAAAACTTGCCGCGAACTTTTCGCTTAAGTAAAATCGGGTGAATACTCCGGATGAGATTTAGTACTCCACGAGCTGCCATAACAACAGTTTTGTCACGTGCGCGGTTGTACTGAATCAAATCGCTTATAAGCACGTCCATCCCTTCACATTCTAGTAATAATGGTGTGCGACGAAACACCTCACGCAACGCATTCATACCCACGGCAATGACTTCGGATGAACAGCGTTCGGTGATGAAGTTGTGCGCAATACTCTTTACAACTGGTAAGAGTTCTTCAGGTGGGATTTCGTCATGACATGATTGCACCAGGTACGCCAGAATAGCAGTCACATTTTGTTGGTGTGACTGCAGATAACGTTGCAGCAGTGGGTAGAACGGAAGCACAACAAGTTTGTGAAAACCAATTAAACGACCAATAAAGTTCATCATGAGCAGTTTAACTTCAAAACGCTCTGTGCAGCTTTTCAGAAGCTTCAGCTGCCGTTCGGCAATGCCCTGCGGGTCATTCAGCAGCTCGATCGCTGGAAACGTAGCCTTAAAGTCAAGTTCGCGATTGCGGGCTCTTTTATTTTTATACAGGGCCTGCAGCGTGTCACGCTGGCGCTTTTTCGTCTTTTTCGAGTGCGCATGGTAATTCACATTCACAAGCGCCTTTTTCTCTTTCTTTTGCTTTTCTTCATCTTCTAAAATGTCTCCGTCAATACCCAAAAAAAAACTCAACGCCATGACCATCAGTTTCGTGTTCTTGCTTGTGCAGGCAGTGGCGATCACATTCACGCTACGTTGATCATGCCAAATCTTGCGCTTAAATAACTCGACAAGCACCTGCAATGACTTAATAGCTGCGTGTTCACTTTCATCCTGAAGCATCTCGAACAAAAAATTCTGCAAAGCCTTGTTTACTTTTAGATTGCGCGATCTAGCGTTGAGCTGGTAAATACTCGAGACAATGTGCTCATACAAACTTTCACGTAGTCTCTTGTCTGGGCAACGGAATAGTTCAAAGAAAAGCTTCAACAACTTTATGGCATCCACAAGACCGCGATTGCGCAATAGCATGAGACTCTGCACCAGCGTCTTGCGGAGCTCCGGAACCAGAACCAGATAATTGTCACGCAGCAAATCCATGATCTTCTCAGGGAAGGTCATCATCTCTACCGGGTAGCACTTTGCCACATGACTCAGGAAACTCACCAGTGCACCAAAATGCGCTGACTCTTTTGAGGGCTGAAGCAGGAACAGCTGGTATTCGCTCTCGAAGTGGCGCCGCTGCATGAGAAACTCGGTGCGGTAGCCCACCGGGTCACGCTTTACCATATTTTGCAGTTGGGGTAGCTTGCCAAGCACATCAGGCCGGGATGCGTTGACTGCTTCCATGAAACCAGAGAATGGTGTTTTCTGTGGCCCCTCCACCCATTCGTCCAGCGTCATTACCTCGACATTGTGACATAAAAAAATGCGGACAAAGATGAGCCAATACAAGCGGCAACAAGAGCACGAGGCGTTGTTCCATCTGGGCGAGCCACGCCGTGACGTCTGCGTTCGTGTTGTGCAAGACACTACCAAGGTGGATGGACTAGGAGGTGAAGTGTGGCCCGGTGCTCTCGTCCTATGTGAGTTCCTCGACGCGCACGTCCAGGATGTCGTGATTGGACGTGATGTGATCGAATTAGGTGCTGGTTGTGGACTCTGTGGGCTCGTGGCTGCCTCACTTGGTGCGAAAACAGTAGTCTTGACGGACGAGTATCCTGACTTGCTCGCAAAAAATATTGCGCGGAATTCACACCTTTTCCCTGAAGCTGAGAATGGTGGTCGCTCACCGATTGCCTCGTGTGGGGAGCTCAAATGGGGTGTCGCCGAATCTATTGTGCCGTATTCGCACAGTTTTGACACAATAGTGGGCAGTGAAATAACGCAGCTTGGCCGAGATCTACATTCACCGTTGCTTGAAACGATCCGTTCTATTCTTCGTCCTAATGCCAACTCGTTGGCGCTGATTTCGATGGATCTGTGTCGAGCAACCTGTGAAGGAAAATGTGACGTAAAAAAGTGTATAGCCTCGCACTTCGTAGCTGCAGCAGAGATGAAAGGATTTAAGGTACACAAGCACCCTTCGGTACAACTCGTTTCTCGGGAAACCGTAATCACGTTAGTCGGCGCACTAGGTCGCCCACTACACGTCGATGTAGACGACTGGAGCACTGTGTTTGAGCTACGACGTGCTAATGCAGATCAATAATAGACAAATCCATTTTTCATCTGCAGTTAACTACACTCTTACTCACAAGTTTTTGTCCAGTGAAAGCATCAAATTTAATCAGCAAGATGGCTCGGCGTAGTCGGGTGTCGAGTGTATCCGCTGCCAGAATACGATTGCGTCCATCCATTAGTCTGTTCGAGAACCAAAGATGACCTTAGCAGCTTTTGTTTATTTGCTGAACCTCCGACTAGACTGTTCAAAGGTCCATCTCGTCGAATTAGAGATATATGTCAGCGCAGCAAGTTCGTTCCAACCTTGTATACCAGTCTAGTGTATAGTAGTATACTAACACTGACGTTGCTCTGTTGAGTAGTCCGAAGCAAACGAAAACAGTAGTGATATAAATTATATTAAGAAGTGTTTATCTTCCTAAGCAATGTAAACATGCATGCGAAGTGTTTGTTGTCAGTGGTTTCAACTATAATGGGACCGTACCAAAACTTCTCTGTAACCGTTTCGAATTTGCCGGCAAGTCTTCACCCAACAAGGATGGGGAGTATCAGGACGGAAACGAGGACCGAAGGACATACGCGGACGAACGGCTGGGTACGGGGCCAGCCCCCCCCCCCCCCCCCCCCCCCCCCCGACCGACGCACATGTCGACTTGGGCCATTGAGTTCACCGTTCGCAGCTACAAGCGCAGCGGTGGACTCTGCTCAGGATACACAGGGCTGGGGTCACATAGAGCCAGTTCGCATGACAAAAGTGAGGTGGTGGCAGCCAAAACTACCGGTGGAGCCACCTCACCCAGGATTAACGATGCTAGCAGTGGCTAGATTGCGATTTTACAATGGCATCGAGCCAATTTTCAGGACACCGGAAGTGTGGTGAGGGTCACAGCAACCGGAAAGTTTCGGGCCCCAGCAAATGCTTTATTTCCCGAGGACCAAAGGAAGTGCTCACGTAATGCTTAGCACTGAAATTGAGCACCAACAAACAGCAACAAGGAAGGACGAACTGCGTCACAAGTCATTTATCCAGTGCTTTTATACCAACTACCCTGCACTGCTCTTGTCAGCGAGAAGAAATTTCTTATGATACATGAATTTGAAGACCAACCCGTTCGAACCTGTTGAAGATTCAGAGCAGCGTACAGTCGCAAGGATTAGGACATACACACGTAGTTATTTTATCACTTACTTCTGGTAATTGACTAATCAACTACTCTTAAATTAATTAATTAATCAATTAACTTCTCTGTAACCATGTCCAAATAGTCCAAAATATAAATAATAGTAAAAAATGGGACAGTACTGAAAACCGAGGCCGTTCCGGACCGGCAGTACCGAAAAAGAGCCCGTACCGGATCAAGCTAAATTTACTTTCATAAATTCGGAAATTACCAAAATAACTTTGTATTTCCTCAAAGTCGAATTTCACAGTAATATCCCAACACTCCTTCTTGAAAGGAATTTCTCGAGTATTCACTCCAGACCGAAAGCCGCTCGCAATTCGTTTAGCCTTGGGTAAGCTAATGCTTTAGTCAGCATGTCAGCCAACATATCATTAGTCCAGACGTAGCTTGTATTTCTTGATTTTCGAAATAGTAAACTTTAGTCGAATATCCACGTGTTTTAATTTCGAGCTTCCTTCATTTCCTTGCAAAAGCTTGATAACCGCTTGGTTGTCCATCAACAAACACATAGGACGCACAATCGATAGGCCTATTTCCAGTAACAAACTCACCCAAGCCGATCATTTCCACTTGAATTTTTGAGCCAGCATAAATTTCGGATTCCATTGTAGATAGCGACACACTACTTTGTTTCTTGCACACCCAATTAATAACCATGCCGTCTAGTGTTATCACTCCGCCTGTTGTCGACTTTCGATCATCTTTAGATCCGGCGAAGTCGGAATCGCTGTATCCCTTGACTTCTTCCAAAGTTTCACCCGATCTTGGGCTTCCCATATGAATCTTCATACGTTTCGTTCCCTTGAGATATTTCGCTATTCGTTTTGTGAGATTTCAGTCCACCACTCTTGGTGCGCGAGTCCTGCGTGTTGCCTTATGAACTGCGAATGCTATGTCTGGCCTCGTGCATCGTGCGATCCATAGCAGGCTCCCAACGAATGATTGAAAACGTTTTAGAGAAATTTCTCTAGATTTCGGCAATATTTCTTCGTTGTTTAGGTTCAGGTCCTAGTCTCCATGCCTATCGGTAACTTGAGAGAGTTTGCTTCTCGTAAGTCAAAATCCTCCAACAGACTTTCGATCATGATTTCTTGATCTAGCGTGTACCTTTTCGTAGCATCATACGCGACCCGCATACCGAGAAATTTTGAAACTTATCCTAGTTTTTTTAAAAGTCCAAAACATGCATGACCACAAAAAACTGATCATACAGTGCTTCTTTCGTGCCTGTGACGAGCAAATCGTCTACGTAATTCACACCCACTATGACTATGTCGTCCTTCAGTTTCTTGACGTAAAGGCACATGTCCGTGAAGCATTGGTTAAAATTAAAATCCATCAATTTTTCGTGAAGCAGCTTATTCCACAGTCTTCCGGCTTGGTTTAAGCCGTAAAGCGTTTTCTTGAGTTTGTCGTTTAGCTCCTTGCTTCGTGTTGCTACTTCTATTAACTCGATTCCTTTAGGTTGATGGAGAAAAATTTTGTGCTCATGTTCGGATGCTTTAACGTATGCATTGGGTATGTCCCCATGTTTTGCAGGGGCATCCCATTTGAAAGCAAGCGCCAGGATAGTCTTGATCGTTCCCATTTCGATAACTGCGGCAAAGGTTAGCATATAGTCGATGCCAAACATTTGTTCATTTCCGCAAGCGACGAGTCTCGCATTGTGTCTCTCGATATTTCCGTTTTCATCAAGTTTGGTCTTGAATGCCCACTTTGTGTGTAGGGGTTTGCAATCTTTCGGTTTGTCGACGATAGTCCACACTTCATTTTTCTCCAAAGCATCGATTTCATTCTTAATTGCCGTAATCCACTTGTCACGATTCGGACTTTTCATGGCTTGCGAAAGGTTTTTCGGGTCAACTTCGGCTATTAAGTTTACCGACCCTAATTAACTTAATTGGTCTTCGGTCGTTTCTTCTTGTTCGCTTGGTCACTCGGTTTCGCGACTTGTTTCTTTACGTAGCCTCGAGTGCCGTGTCTTTCACGTTGCCAAGTCTTCTTATTTTGTTTTTGGAATTTCTTTCGTTTTTGACGATTTTTCGCCTTCTTTTCGCTCGAAACGCCTTCTAAAGTTTGATTCCTTGCCAGGCCTTGCTTGATCTTTTTATTCTGGGCTTGATTGAGCGTCTCGATGTTCCGGATGTGTTGCGTTACCACAACTTTTCGATCTGATTTCAATAAAACCTTGTATCCTTTCACTTCCTCGCTTTTTCCAACAATTATCCCTTCTTTCGCCCTATGTGCGAGTGATTTTTTACAAGGGCTGCGAAACACCGTACATGGTGATCCAAACGCCACAATTTCTCCAAGGTTTGGTACTTTTCTGGTCAGTAATTCGATCGGTGATGCTCGTTTTTCGTTTGCATTTGTCGGGTGGCGATTTGTTATATACGCGGCATACTGAACGGCTTCTCCCCAGAATGCCAAGCTAAGTCCGCATGAGAATAGCATGCACCAAGTCATATTCATAATTATTCGATGCATCCTTTCAGCCTTTCCATTACTTGATTGATTGTTGGCCTCGCTAATTTGTCTTCAAATTCCGGTGTTCCGGCAAAAACCGTCCAAATTTTTGTTTTCTGCTCCGCCGTCTGTGCGCAGAACGTGAACCTTGCAGTTGAGCTGTCTCTAGAAGAAAGCTAAGAAATGTTCTTTTTTTTGCTGCTACGTCCTTGGTTTTGCCAAGAACAAGCGAACATAGTTCGACTGGAAATCCACGAAATTAATCATGTATCGATTTCCGAATCTATCTTTCGGCGTGATGAGTCCTTTTAAGTCCGAGCAAACAACGCCGCCTATACGATCGGTCGGCGCGTTTTGACCACTGTCCCTTTTTGATCGTGCATTTTTCGTTTGCTTGCCTTGAGCACATGTCAGGCAATTCAACCGTTTTGTATCGGTGAGTGATTCCACATTTTGGATTTTTTGCCATTTTTCAATAGCGTCGTAGCTGATGTGCCCAAGTCTAGCGTGAAAATACATGAGTGATCTTGTAAACCCTGTTAAGGTAAAGCCTGCATGCCTTATGGAACTACAAGTGTTACAGATGTGGGGTTGAGGGCCATATTCAGAGCGATTGTCCCCAACAAGACAAGAGAACCAGGCTAAAGAGAGGCCCAAACGGAGGTCGCACGACTGGCACAGGGTCGAATCATCGCTTCGTACTACCAACGTGAAAAACAACAAACAATTGTTGAGATCTCCAACAAATCCCTGATTTTTGACGATGATTTTGAATCGTCGGTAGTGGTGCAAGTCGTCATTTGGTGTGTGATAAAATCCTACTGTAATAGGCAGAATACTGCAGGGGTGAAAAGAGTTTGACTTTACCTGATGGTGGGACATTGCACGCCATAAAGGTCGGAAAAATTACATTGAAAAATATGTTATGTTTGTCGTACGTACTGAAGTCTACCTCACTCTGAAGCTAGCGAAATTGTTTTTTGCTTGGATGCTTACTAAGAAATGCTTGGTTATGAGATAATGGCAAAACAATAGAAATGGTATGTTCAGATACCGGGTGCTGTGTTTTGAGTGGATGTGGTTGGGTATGAGTTTACATAAAAACAAGTTTCGCTGGCATGGTTATGAATACACCCACAAACGATGATGCACAAGAAGACACCTTTCATCGTTTTCACACCCGTCTATGTAACTTGGCGTATGACTAGTTGAATTACTGTCCAAGGATCCTAGATCGGGTACCAAGATCACTGACTTCTCGAGGCCAAATTGCCTAACCTGCGCAGAAGCAGAAGACAAGGGCGCAAAACGTAAGCAGTCAAGAGTGGGTACAGACAGAAATGCACCGATAGATCGTGTCGGTGGGGTAATCTGCAGTGACCTCACGTGTCGTACAATGTCCATAGTGACCATTATTAAGAAGAACGCTATGCATTGATTATCGGTTATAACAAAACTGATGATTTACCCGATGCCGTTGATCAACGCCTTGTTATAAGACCTGGATAAGGTACTATGGTATTGTTCGTTGGACATGACCAGTGAATTTTGGGTAGTCTCTGACTGGTCAGGCCCAAGAGATGTTAGTCTTTTCGTTTTTTCGGGTGGCACTGGATGCCGTTTGGTCTGAAAACGCCCTACAGATATATCAGCGGCTGATTGATACTGCTTCATGATTAGGACCCTGTCCTGGTCGGAGATGTGGCTACTGAAGGTGACCCTGACTTAGACCGAGACCTTCGGTTTTGGGGCGAAGATCCTAGACTGATGATAATCTAGTGATGCCACCTCATGGGACTTGTTATGCAAGAAAGTGACAATTATTGGGCGCACGTGAAAAGTGAAACTTGTCGATCAGCGTCGTAAAGAGTTTCTGGGGAAAGGCCATGGTAAATCACAGAGTTTCTAATCGTTGCTGGATTAGAGGCCAGTCCGAAATATCTGGAGTCTCTTAGTTACCTGCCCTTCCCACGGTCGCTAAACCCTACCTAAGCAGCCTTAATTGCTATAGTCGTTTCATTGAAGACTTTGCGGCTTACGCGGTGGTACAGTTTGAGTTGAAAGAAGTGAACTAGCATATGTTGCGGGAGCTGGGCCGGCAGGAGAAAGTTCAGGTCAGGTCAGCCATTTCGACCAATGAGAAGGCGAAATTGTTGAACGGGTCGGGTGGCCAACCCATCGATCTGAGTCCAGCCAGGTAAGATAACTATATGTTTTGGGCAAAAATGGCGTTTGATTTGCTAAAGTCGAAGATGACAATCACACCGTATTGAAACATTTTGATCCACAAAGTACCGGTGGTCATTATGTACGCTAACAAGTGTTGTGGGCCATCTCAGCTGCCCTGGTACATGATTATGATGGCATATACTGCCCGGTGATGTTCACCAGTCGATCATTGAAAGCGAATGGACTGGGGGATAATGAGGTTTTGCCTGCTAAGGATACTAGATGTGTACTAGTATCCCGACAGATTAAAGCACTGCAGTAACAGTCGACCCTGTCTTGGCTTTTCACGACTAATGAAATTGATGGTAGTTTGGGCAGATGGGCTGCAATTATTGTCCCAGTGGTCACTTGAAGCATGAAGTGCACAAAAGGAGAAGAAAAGATTTAGGGGCATTAGCGACCAGCATCACTGCGAGGGCAGAAGTAGAAGAGGCATGGATTGCGATAGCGCCAAGAAACACCCAAAACAATCGATTGCGCTCCCTCCACCAACTGTGGACCCAACAGAAGAATTAATGGTGTTGAGTTTCAATAGGTCGGCCAGCGTCAAGAAGGGTGTGTGCTTATAGTGCAATACTATGGAAATTGCCCGAGTGGGAAGTGGTGGCTGCCGCCTACCAAACATCACGGTAAAGGAATCGGAGCATCGAGAACTACTATGTTTGGTGTTGCTTGCAGTCCGAATCGGAGTAAGAAATTAACCCGTAGTCGCGCAAGACATTCTCTATAGAATAAGAAGGCTGATCTCCCCGTTCCGGTCGTTTAGGATCGGGCAATAAATGCGAGGTGAGTGCCGGTGTGATCTTGCGCTTACCCTTTCTCTCGCCTGGACCCCAACGTGTAGACCACGAAGGTTGCGGTGACTTGGGATCCTTTCGACGCATTCCACACTCTGGCCCTAGATAGCGTGTCAGCAGTTCTAAACGTCCAACCGAATAAGAAATGTTTTGCCTCCAAGCCGAAAGCGGGGAGGTTAGCAGATGCAGGCAGGTCGGCTATAGAGATGTCGGCGTCTGACAAAGCCAGCAGATCGGGCTTCCCCGTGCCGACCATATCCAGAATATTTAGGATGGCCTGTCGCACGCACACCGGAGCTCTGGACTCCGAAGTAACGCAGGCACAGCTTTATCCAGTCGGCCTTGGAAAGCTTGCATTTTCGACATCCAGTATCTCTCTTGGGCTCGAAGGGTAGTAATTAAGTGTTTATCCTGGGCCAGGTCGCCTTAGGCGTCGTCCTGCTGTAAACGAGCCTGTCTAAGCTTGACCGGCAAATGGTGCTGCCCGGAACTTGTTGCTGAAAGGAAGCCACTTGGAGGAGATCTTGGGAGCGAAATTCTTTCAGCCGGTCTAGGTCATCCCGCGCCTCTTGTAGCTTTCGTGAGATTCGGTGGTAGCTACCCCAATGACGGTCTATCTTGCGAGACCTATGTGAAGCGGTGGTGGATGCGGTTTTTAGGTGCACCAGTTGTTCCCTAGGGAATGCATTTAGACGGTTAGCGACCGGGTAGTAAGAGTAAAAGAAGCTGTAGGACTTACACTGTAGTTTGGAGCGACGAACCAGCTTCTGGTTAGAGACCCGCAAGGGTGGGACAACCTCGGCCAGGACTCGGAAATGGTCCCGTTCATGCGTCAAGTCCGCAACTTGGGTCTCGAGGCATGTAATCTGATATTAGAGATCTGGTGCTGAAAGCAAACCTCGGGATACGGCATCGTCGACCGGCCCGGCAATTGGCCAGGTCAAGCGCTTGGATCATGTCCACTTGGATCCGTTTTAGGTCAACAACGTGAGAGGTCAGGGCGTCCACCCGGCTCTTCAGGCCCGTCTGCTCGGGCTGACCAGACTGCGGGTCGGCTTCGTGGAGGTCAGCGGTCGGCTGGTCAACCACCGCATGAAGCCCCCTCACTTCGCTCTGAGTTTGCGGGTGATTGTTGTACATGGCATGTGTCGGGGCGTTGCCTAATCCAGCCGTTTGCGAAAGATCGAGCAATTAAAAAGCAGGAAGGGGGTATTCGGCCTGACTGAGTGAAAGCTCCGACCGCGTAGCAAGCTCGGTTTGTACAAGACGGTCCCGATCCAGATGCAATCTCTGCGATGATATTGCATTTGAGCGTCTTGTAGTGCACAGGACTGCCGCTCTCACGGGTGAAGGTGATGGAGCCATGAACATGCTTCCACTTGCACCCATTTGCAAGTTTGGTTCCCCTGACCGTGTTCTCAGCAATAAAATCGTCGATCGATTGCTGCTGAATCTTACTTGGATGCCCTGATAGCTCCGCAGCGAACTTCATCCTATCAAAGGTACAACTCATAGACGTATTAGTGCCCAGCATTCCGTCTTGCGGCCCTTGCTCACGATAGGAATAGTCCTCGACTATGAGGTAGAACAAATAGACGTCAAAACGGCATTCTTAGACGGTTCCCTAGATAGTTAATCTACATGGACCAGCCTGACGGTTTCCTTTCTATGCGGACCACTGAAGATAACATCTCAGTGAAGTCAATACCGTATTTTTCTTGGAGCCTTGATTAAGAGGCGAGCTTTATAGCTCTCCATGCATCCGTTACTATCGCGTGTGCGTAGGAAAACCCACCGACACTACAACATCTTCCGGTTGGTAGGCCGGGAGACTAAATTCATGTGTTGTTGCTGTGCAGAGAACCAAATTCATATCGAGCAGTACCAAGCCAGTCAGATGCCTGAGGAGAGTTCATGGCTTCTCGACAGGTATTAGGTTCCCGAGATCATAGTGGTAATTTTTCCGTTAGCGAGGTTGTCCGCCTTAAAGTTCTCAGGATCATTACGGAAAGTAGCCGTAGTGGTTGCCCCTTAGGAATCGTCTAATTTAGCCTTTTGAGTTGAAAAACATTCTTGTTCGTCAAGGTGGGTGGCTAAGAGAGAAGTCGGATTGCGTTGGAATATCACACATAGTAAAGCGAGGGGCTCGCGTTTTACTATTGGATCAGATAGGGCAATTTCTAGAAACACTAGTTTTGGAAACGTATTCTCCTGGAATGTTATATCGCAGCTGTAAATGATCCGGTCCTCCGTGGTGCTAATGAAAAAAAGTCTTTCTTAATCATGGTAGACCAATGAACATATACATTTTGGCTCTGGATTCGAGCTTATTGTGTTGTGGTTCGTTAGGTCATCAAACGCAGCACATTCGATGACTTTGAGGTCGTGCGGGCTGGGTTTGCGGCCATGCCAGGGTTAATAAGGCTTCGCCTCCTGGGGGGCCCACGACTAGTGGTAGATGAGTGACATATTCGCAACACTCTCCCCATAGCTGACGTGGTAGGTACCATCAATGTGAAGAGCTCTTACTATATTGGCAACACTCTCCCCACAGCTGACGTGGTAAGTCGCCATCAATGAGAAGAGCTCGAACCCTTTCGAGTATTGTGCGCATCCAGCATTCGGCGACAACGTTTTGTTGTGGCGTCTATGCATTAGTGAAAGGGCATGCGTGTCATAGCGATCCAAAACGCTTAGACCCAGCTTTTTTACTTCTTTTCATTGTCAGATTGTGACCTTGTGAGATGTGAATCGTATTGATTCAACTGCGTGTCTGAAGACTAATCTTAGTGCCGCACATAGGGTTTTGACTTTCGTTTGACAACAAAAAGAGCCATGAAGTGGCTGTAGCCATCAAAATAAGTGAAAAGAACTGAGATTCACTAAGACTAGGATATGACTATGGGCCATTGATAGGAGAATGAACTTTTTGATGATAGGCTATTGCAAATTCAACATGTATATTATTAAACGGAACCCGATGGGCTTGAGAAAAATGCAAAATGGGCAGAAGTACTGCTGGATCGATGAAGCTTGGGGGAAGACCAAAGCTGGATCCGCGTGGGTCCTAGCGATGGTTTGCATCATACAAAAGTAAAGATGACCCGCCAATGCTTCTGTGTCCACAACACGTATGGACCTTACTATACGCTTATGGCAGCATGTACTGAGTTTTGTCAGGTACCGCGGCGCGGAGTTGGACTAGGTCCATCGTGCTAGCGACCTTGGCGTGTAGCTAGAAGTGTTTGCCGAAGAAGAACGTGCACTTGGACGGACAGTTGAAGGTAGTTGGTAGTTTAAAAGGCCTACCAAGCCTTTTTATCTTTCGCTGGTTTGGATGAGCGCAACAAAAACGTTGACGTTCAGCATCTTCACGGTAGAGAGCAGGTAGAACCTTATGGCGAGGACGTAAAGTACGTCAGAGCGCACGTGTGTGTGGTGGCGCTGATTTCCAAATCTAGAACGGAAGTTCTTGGGGAACTCGGATTCCCACCAGCCCTAACGACCAATTATCAGAAAGGGTACTCCGAGAATCCTGGTCTCAGAAAGATCACCGCTTGGGCGGTCAGCCCGATCATTCCGGTCTTCCTACCGGGCATCACAAACGACCGGATGAACCTTTTGTTTCATCTCACCTTGTGAACCATTGGTTCACGGTGGTTATACTCACGAGGTGGACTCTAGATGAAAGTGATCTTTCCTCATCAGGTTGGGTAAATACGCTTTTCTAGACAGGGTTTTCTCCGGTAAACCCTTCATCGGAGGACGGGTAAAGGTTGGTATTTTATTCAAAATTCCATAAAAGACACGGTCAGGAAGTTTCGACCGACCGGACCAGCCAATAACGAGAGATAAACAATAACCATTTAAAGATACGTAAATTCCACGATATAATCATAATCATCCACAGTGAATCCACTTAGTTATCTCCACAAACCTGTCCAATTAAATGACGTGTTCCAAACACGTGAACATGAGGAGTGAGGATAAAATAGCCTAGTACAATCGCGTCGGGGGACTTCAGGTGACGTCAGTACGCGACTCGATCGGGAGCAAGTTGAAGTACAAGGGACCTTGTTAGCCCTGTACTCTCAATGACCGACGACACGTGGCCAAATCGGCCGCGATCGTTAGCTGGAAAAAGCTGATATGAGGTGAGTCGGATCGCAGTCGCTGTGCGGCTGCGATCGGGCTCAGGGGCTGCTGTGGTAAAGCCGATTAGTGGCCCACTGATTGGTGGTCGCTAGGGCATCATCATGGAGATACGACGGTGGATAGGTGGGGCGTGTCGATCTAATGATAAGTGCAATAACGGGTTAAGTAGAAAATGTGGAGAAAAGTATGGAGGTCACCGTTAGCACGCCTTATCATGCGTGTAGTGGATCGGTTAAGTATCACGACTATCTATGGATGTTCAGATATCGGACCGGGTTAACTTAGAAGTCGGACCGGTCGAGATATAAACGACGAAGTATGTTAACGGTTGGTTTGACACATGGGATGTAATGGAGTTATGCTTCCCAGGTGATATCGAGGTTAAATATCAGTGATCCGAATAGTCAGATGGTTGTGGAGTATGGTTGATCGATTGGATTAGCTGGTCCAGTCTCAAGACATGGTGGTCTAAGAGAGTGAAAATGGTCAAGGTATATAACATTGATTTGTCTGGAGACGTACCAAAGTAAGTCGAAGACGGCTTCGAAGGTCAACACAAACCGGTCGCGATCGGCGTCATGAAGTCAGCC
The DNA here is from genome assembly GCA_001887855.2 of Sclerospora graminicola. Classification (NCBI taxonomy): domain Eukaryota; phylum Oomycota; class Peronosporomycetes; order Peronosporales; family Peronosporaceae; genus Sclerospora; species Sclerospora graminicola. Next base: position 18,788 of record MIQA02018504.1, read on the forward strand.
CAAGTCGGCCTCAAGAAGCCAACCACGAGCCGATCCCGCAAGGTTGAGTACGTTCCAGCTGCAGAAGTCGGTTTTGGATCAGCCCGAGTAGCCAATCCCAAGGCGATCTCAAGTCGGTCTCAATCGGCTCACAAAATCTGAGTCCGTCTCCGTCGACCACAAGAAACCGACTCCAAGAAGTTTAATCAAGGTTCGTCCTGTGCCAGTCCCAGAAGTCATCTTTAGACCAACCCAAGAATCCGACTCCAAGCTGACTCCAGATCCGGAATTGGAGGACCAGGTCAGATCAGCTGAAGATCGGTTGAAGGAGGTCAGACCAGGTTGAAGATCGGTTGAAGGCGGTACTGACCAAACCAGGTGATAGGACGATTAAGATCGAGTATTAGGTAAGTCACATAGGTTTGTGTATGATACATTAGGTATTAGATATTCCATAAAAACTAATAGGATTGGATTTACCACAGTCGCCCCGCCACGTATCTGCGGTCGTTGGGAGGACAGGTTAAGTAGGCCCCAGTGGCTCAACTAAATTACCGGTTGAGACGCGCATCGACGCATTTGGCTCACCGGAAGTCCCCCGACGGGATTGCATTAGGTTTTTCAACCCTCACATTCACGTACCCGTGTTTTGAGCACGCCTTATTAATTGGAAAGGTTGTGGAAATAACTTTGCGGTCTTACTGTGGAAGATCGTGATTATATCGGGGTTTACGCGGTTATTGATTACCTCTCGTTTATTGGCTAGTCCGGTCGGTTGAAAGATCCCGACCCAACGTTTACATAACTTTTATACAGTACAACCCTAATCAGAAGATTTCCACCGGAGAACACCCCTGTCACGAAGAGGTCGCATCCCCGACCTGATTAAAAAAAATTCTTCATCTAGAGTCCACCTGAGTGAGTGAAACCACCGAATACCAATGGGTACCCGAGGTAAGATGAAATTGAATTTGGATTCAAGACCGGTCGGAAGACCGGGACGATCGAGCCTGATGACTTGTCCGATCCGGAAGTCGACCAGGTTCGACCAGGTTCGACCAGGTTCGACCAGGTTCAACGGAGTACCCCCTTCAATAATTGGTCGTCCGGACCAGATGGAATCCCAATTCCTCCAAGAACATCTGTCTTGAATCTGGAAATCGGCTCCCCCACATACACATACATCTGGGAAAGGTTAAAGTAACCATGTTCATCTTTCCTTATAACGGTTTTGGTGCCCTTAGAAATGAACAGATGCGCCCATATTATCCATATCCATCTCCTCTGTTCAATATTCTCTGGCCAGGTACTGGACATAAGTTTCCTTCATGCAAAAATCTATTTGTACCCATGCGTTATTTATTCCATTCTCCACTGTTGCACGTATTGTGCATATACACGATGAGACCCTCTAACCTTAAAGTGCCGTTGGAGTAAACCACTATTGAATTCAAAGGATGATAGTCTTCCTCGAGCATAGCCGCTAACTACTCGGCAAATAAATGCGCACATATGAGGCTGCAGGTCAGTTTAGTCATCATGTTGGGGGAAAAAAAATTGTGAACCGACTGCCACCGTAATTTATTTCTTTCAATGTCCCCTTCGTGAGAGCTATTTAAAATATCATGCCGCTATCAAGTCGTTTGTACCACTGCCAACCGTCGTTCCCACTGCTCGAACCAATTTCTAGTGATACCCCTAAACCGTCACGCTTACCTTGTTCCATTATATCCCTCAACATTGCTCTCGCCATGTTACTGTTAGCGCTACTAGTTTTTCAGGGGACAAGCCTTCTAAGAAATAAACCCGCTCTGTCAAACACTTTCAGAAGGTGTAAGAGTCGGTTACCTTCGTTAGATGTCGCTTTCCTCCAGATCTGAATCAGACCTACCACGTGTGGAAAATGGCAATGGCAAACTAGTTTGATGAACCCACTTCACGTCCAGTTTCAAGCCCGCACCACTTAGTCGCCAATCGACCTTATGCCCATCCGTATCTGCCATTTCATTGAAATCGTCAAACAGTTCGCGGTGTACCTTCGGTGTTGTGTGCTCTTCCCCGATTTTTAACTGTGGCTTAAACGTCATTACCGACTACTCCTCAATGTCTCGGTGAGACCTAGTGCACAGCCGTTTTGCTTGCGCAGGACCATCACGGTATTCCTGTGAAGTAAGGAGACTACGACGAACTTCTTCATCGCTTACAAGGATATATTCCATCAGACATATCTCCATTCGGGGGCGTAACGATAATCGTCAGCAAGACATTAAGCGGGCAGACTCAATCCAAAATCGAGATACACCGACTGCATACCCGAATCCAAAGAAGGAATCCATTCGTCCACAACAAGGTACGCCTGTGCATGGGCAAACGATTGGTGAAAATGTCAAATCTATTGCTGGGCAGTGAAAGGCCGAACAACCTGCGGCATTGGCAAAGACAGCTCGCCAAACGAGTATTGATAAAGGTAACGACTAACTCAGCCGAGTAAGCAGAAACTGCACATGGACTTGGTGATTGCAGAAATCAAATTGAAGTCACAAGTTTATTAAAAGATTAACGGGATTGAACGAATTGAAGGGCCCTTCACGAGGTATCCCATCAGAGAATCACCACGCAAGACGGCACCAACCAAATCACAGTTGAAGCGGCTGAACAGATATTGGGCATTCGAAGAATTGAAACGCCAGCTACTGGCAATTGTCAGGTCTACGCCATCTGTCAAGCTTTTGGTTACGTCCTCTCGCCAAGACGCTTCTTCTGGGTTATTTAAGGAATTATCCATTTCACACCGGAAACATGGAACACGCACAATTAAAGCTACCTAGCCAGTGGAGAATATCCCATCTCTTTAGAGGCCTGTATTGTAGAAGTGAAAGCTCTTAAGGTGGAAGCGGTTGATGATGATTCGAAACTGCTAATTCCGCTTCATTTACACCGGCTCATTATTCGGCTTATGTACACGAGACTCGTCAAGTCGTCAACCCACCTGTTGGAATTTTGTACCCATTCAGTGAAATGTGTGAAATGTGAAATTCCAGGTTATTTTGCGATAATTACGACAGGACATCATTACGTAACATTTAAGTTACAGAAAAAGTCATTACTGATTTATTTTAGTAACTTTTTATAGTAACCTTTTATATTAATACACTTTACAAAAAACTCTAAATAGAGACAGTGACATAGGACACTCCGGTAGAGGCACCTGCATAGACGACCTGCAACTTGACCAGTCAAGTTGCCGCATAAAATCAACACCACCTGGAAGCTCTAATCGGCTACAATTGGAGCTGCTCATTGGACTGCTTGAAGGCTCTCACCGGCACAGGCACATCCGCGTCTGTAAGGACGGCAAGGGCGCTAAGTTAATTTTCCTACAGGTTATGAGCCCAAGTTTCCAGGGGCTTTAACCGAGTGTTTTTTGACTACTTTCGCAAATTTGAATTTTCTCGCACTTTCGCAAGTTATTGTGGATAAGTGGAGCATTTTTCGATTATAGTGGATTTGGACACTGTGGACAAACTGGTTGACGTTTTTTTCGTAACGAAACATGTTTTTTAATCTCGTTTTAAGTCAGTTCTCGTGGAATATGGACGAGGAAAAGAGTGAAAAGTCACTTCCCGAAATGGATCTCATTTTGGAGTATCTGAAGAAGATGGATAGACGGCTCGAAGCTGTCGAGGAGGCTAGGTCCACGGGATCAGCTCCTAGTACGTCTCCTGGCTCGAATAAGAGCTCGGAGTATGCCAGTGTCTTCCGGGACACATTAAAAAATCATGGCCCGTTTGGCATGAAAATGACGCTAAACGATTTAGGCGCCGAAGAAGCCGCGGCGCGTGAGGCTATGCGTGGCGGGGCAGGCGATGTGCCACCAGTTCAACCGCCAGGAATGGGACCGCAAGGTATGGCGGGGGGCATGGCCCCACAAGCAAACATTTTTGGACACCCAACAGGGGTAGTGAGTGGTGTCAAGATACCAAAAATCACGATACAGAAGTTTTCAGGGCGTGAAATCTACCCTGGGCTTGGTTCAGGTTTTAGGCAATGGGCCTACCTGTTCATTGAAGCTATCGAAATTGCCGAGCTTTCGTGTGGATTTGCTTGGAACGAGCGGCTAAAGGTCAATAAGCTCGGTGAACATTTAGAAGGAGTGGCGTTGAGTTACTACCAGGCGAACATTGGAACCTGGTGGCAACTCAACTCCACACTTTATTTCGTATTGGAACAATTGTTGACGGCTTTCAAGGTGCACATAACCCACCACCAAGCTGCGTCCCTTTTTGCGGCTGAAAAAGATCCGAAAAGGACGTGGACGGAGCATTTTTTGTACTTGGTGGCGTTGGCCAAGGAGAGTGAGTCGAGCGAACGATTGATCGTTGAGAATATCGTTAAATATGCCGCTCCAAGACTTAAGCTTGCTCTTTTCGTCCGATACAACCCACAAAGGCAGGATTTCATACAACACGCTCAAGAACTTGTGGCATGGGCCCAAGAAATTGATGACGAGGCCCAAAAGCCCAAGAAGCCAGCGAAAATTTATGCTAATGCTGTGGGTGAAGGTGGGCAGAGAAGAGTTTGTTATGCCTGTGGAAATGAAGGCCACATCAAGAAAGATTGTCCGCGACAGAGCCATCGCCGCTATTTTAAATGGAACGATCGGAAAAACATCGGTGGAAGCCGTATGTCAGAGCAGCGGTTTGCTCTGTCTACGAGTGAAACAGACCACAGAACAAGTGAAAATTCTGACGTCTCACTGAATAAAGACGAAGATTTTTGGATCATTGACAGTGGTGCCAGCAGGCACTTAGTCTCTGATGAAAGTTTGCTGGAAGATGTGAAGGAGTGCACAGATGCAGACGCGTTAACGCTTCCCGATGGAGGAAGTTTACAGGTAACGAAAGTCGGGAAAGTTACGTTACAAGGAATGGCAAGCGCAAATGTCAAGACCACGATCACGCTCTCCGAGGTATTTTTCGCCCCTAAGGTAGCCAAGAACCTAATTTCGCTTGGTTGTTTGCGTAAGAAAGGGTGCATGTTGAGAGATAATGGAGAAAAAATGGAATTGATTTTAAACAACAAAGTTTTGTTTCCGATTGAAGTGTGTGGTTCTGTTTTTGTTGCAAAATTGCATGCAAACAGAGAAACAAATTTAAGGACGGAATTTTCGAGCATGGTGATGAATGCAGTCTCACAAGAAGGTGCAGACGACGTGCAGGAAGGAACCCTGCACCACTTTCATGCAAGGTTGGGACATCTTGCCTACGATGCAGTTGAGAAACTTGCAAAGGACCCCAGGTCAGGTATTAAAATCATCGACCATGCTCGGCCAAACTGCTTGACCTGTGCCGAAGGTAAAGGTCAAAGATCCCGACAACCTAAAAAGGACTCCGGAAGAAATTCTCCCATTGAAAGAGTTGGTGGGGTGATATGCAGCGACCTTAAAGGTCCAATCACCCCAAGAGACAGACGTGGCAACAGATACCTGGTGGTATTTGTTGATCATTTTTCGAACTATGTGCGAGTTTTTGCTGCACGGTCAAAAGACCGCGCAGCAAAAATGTTCGAGCATTTTCTATGTTGGTTTGAGAAAGAATTTAATTGCCGGATTCACGTGCTGCGCACGGATGGCGGTGGAGAATTTAAGACCGTTGATCTTTTCTGCAAACGGACGGGGGTACGCCGGCAAATTACCGAAGCGGGTACCCCGGCATCCAATGGCAAGGCCGAACGCATGAACCGAACCATATTTAATATGGTTCGGTGCATGATCTTTGGATCGGGAGTGCCCCTGATGTTTTGGTCGGAAGCGGCTGAGTATGCGACGTATATACTCAACCGCAGTCCGACTCGTTCGAATCCAGGTGGGGCACCTCCGATCCAAATGTTGACTGGAAAACCCACTGTTGTGAGTGACATTGTTGTTTTCGGGTCTCCATGTATGGTATGGAGAGACCCGCACAAAAAATCACTGGCCAAGCACGCCGAACGGGCATTAATACTTGGAAGGAACGATGAAACCAAAGGGTTCAAAGTTCTACTTCTGAAAGACCGGGTGGTAACTACCACCCGACACGTCACTCAGATCGAAACACTGAGTGACGATGCAAATGAGAAGATATCACGACTATTACAAGACGAGTCGAGTGAAAACCTCGAAGAAAGCGCATCACGCAAGGAAAGAGTTGAAGAGCAAGAAGAAAAGGCTGCTCAAGAGAGTCCCGGAAATTACGAGCCTGAAGGAAGCAATCGGAAGAATTCCAAGAAACAATCCACGCCAAGGAAGTCAAACAGGGCGAAAAAGAAGACCTACAAGGCAGCAGCATTGGCTGCCGAACATAAGAAAAGCGGAAAAGAAGACCCAAAGCAAGTGGAAACAAACGAAATGGTTCCAAATCTCGGAGATATTGGTGAAAATTTGTTGTTTGCTTTCGCGGTTGTGGATAATTCCAGTGAGGTCGACGACTCAGTCGTAAAAATTGAAGACCCTTCCAACTATTCGGAGGCTCATAGCGGCCCTCAGTCAGAAAAATGGAGGGCTGCAGAGCAAGAGGAATTGAAATCATTGGAAGAGTTGGGAACCTGGAAGGTTGTCAGACGTAACCCGCTGAAAAAAACCCTGCCAACTAAATGGGTTTATAAAACCAAATTGAAAGCTGATGGCAGGGTTGAGCGGTACAAGGCGCGTCTGTTGCGCGTGGAGATAAACAGGTTCTCGGTGAAGATTATTTCATGACATTTTCTACGGTTATGGAACTAAGTAACGTGAAAATTATCTTAATTTTAGCAAAGATTTGGGGGGTGCCGGCGCGGCACGGTGATGTACCCAGTGCCTACCCAAAGGCACCAACCGAAGGAGACTACGAAATACACCTGCAGATCCCTAAAGGAATGGAAATAAATGTCGAGAAGCTCGAAGATTTGGGTGTAGAAAGCACGAAAGATTTAGTGCTAAAGTTGGAAAGAAACCTGTACGGGCTAAAGCAAGCTGGACGACTTTGGTATGAACTATTGCGGAAGACATTGGTAGACATGGGTTTCAAGCAATGCTTGACAGATACTTGTGTTTTCGTGCGATTTACCGATGGAGATACGATTCTGGTGGAAGTTTATGTGGATGACCTGTTGGTCACCGCAACGAAACAAAACTTTGTGGATGAATTTTTCAAGAAAATGAGTGTTTTGGAACTAAAAGACCTAGGGAATGTCGAAAAATTCCTAGGCATGAGAATCGAAGGAGGAAATGAACAGGAATATCGCATCGATCAACAGACCACCATTGAAGAAATGCTGGAGAAGCACGGATTGCAAGATGCGAACGCTGTTAAGACTCCAGTTCTCGAAGAAACACTGTCAGGACCGGAAAGCTTAAAGTTACCGGTGAAGTTCGATGGAAGTATACCGACAATTAAAGATTTTCAATCTCTTGTCGGAAGTTTGTTGTGGATATCTCGGTGCACTCGTCCCGATATTGCTTTTGCGGTACACCGAGCGACGCGTCACACACATGCCCCCAGTTTGCTGGATTACCAGATGGCGAAGCGGATTGCGCGCTATCTAAAAGGGACCAAGACGCTGAAATTGAAGTTGAAACATGACGAGGGTGAAGCTTCGCCAATACGGATTGTGAGCTACAGCGATGCGGATTTTGCCGCTGACAAGGAAGACAGGAAGAGCATAAGCGCGACGGTGATTTTTATCAATGTAATGATTGCTAGCTGGAATTGCAAAAAGCAGGGTGCCGTTGCCCTGTCCACTGCCGAAGCGGAATTTGTGGCCGCTGCAGTCGGAGGCAGGCAGGCACTTGGGATCAAGGAACTGTTGAGTGAAATTGGAGTAATTTCGAGGATTCCGATCGTACTCAAGATCGACAACCAAGCTGCGATTAAGCAATTGCAAAACGAAGCGAGTGCGTCAAGTTCAAAGCATGTGGATATAAAATTGAAGTTTATCAAGGATTACACTAAGAAGGGCAAGATGCGGCCCGAGCATGTGTCCACAGCAGATATGGTTGCCGACCTGTTAACCAAGACATTGAGTGCACCAAGGATTGCAGAGTTGCGAGAGCAGATTGGTTTAATTTGATGATTGAGAAGTCTCGTGTGGGTTATTGCGCTATTGTGGATGAACGGTTAGCGGGGACCCGATGCATATGTGCATGGAGAGATGTCCCGGTATTTGTCGGAAGGAGTGTTGGAATTTTGTACCCATTCAGTGAAATGTGTGAAATGTGAAATTCCAGGTTATTTTGCGATAATTACGACAGGACATCATTACGTAACATTTAGGTTACAGAAAAAGTAGATACTGATTTATTTTAGTAA
>MIQA02018509.1:0-11034 GCA_001887855.2 Sclerospora graminicola
ACGAACAGCGCAAGGCATTGACGAGAACGAGCTTCGTATCTCCAATGGCTGGTTCGAAAAAAAAGTTCAAGGGCAACCACAACATCAAGCAATATACACTTCACGGCGAAGCTGGTTCGGTAGATCGTGAAGAATTGGCTCTAAGTATGGTGCAATTGAAGGAGTTGATCGCTCAATACTCCCCAGAAGACGTTTTTAATTTAGACGAAACTACTCTCTTGTTTCGGCTTCCTCCAATCAAAACGCCTGCATCCATGCGCCTAAGCGGCAAGAAGGACCGCATTTCCGAGGGTTTCTGCTACAACATGACAAGCCTCCTACTCTACTTCCAAGCGTCTGTCCATGCGCTTGAGGTATTCCATGATCGCCTCCATGTCTACATTTGATTTCTCACTTTTTTCTTCTTTCATTTTCACTTTTACATAATCAGAAACAAGAACGAGAATTACGAAAAAAAGAGATAGAAAAAACTTAAACGAGAACAAAAAAACTTTTGTTCTCGTGCGAAGAAAAACTAGTTAAGGCCAGTGTTCCTTGGGCTCATAACCTGTAGGAAATTAGACAAGAGCAGGACACTAACACGGTAGCGTCTGATACTTTTAGCCCGGCTAGAGACTAAAAGTAAACTTGTTTGTCTGCTCTCGTTTGACTCAAACCTTAAATCGGCTGAGTCCGGAAGTGCCTTCACTATCGCCTTTACTTGGCACACCACACGTCGATTATACGAAAAAAAGAAAGGTAGATTTAAGCTATTAAGTGCTATTTTGAACTTTATAACTTACATGTTATGTAAAGTGGTCTACGTAGTTTTGCTTAACTTACCGTTCCTTAAACACCAAAAGCAACTCCAACATCCTGGCGGTAGCTCCTCTTTGGTATTGAGCGATGAAAGACATGTACACAACTTACTGCTGCATGGCTATGAAGGCAGTGAATTTTCGATACCTTACCAATTCACTCGATTGCGTAACCACCCCTTCTTGTGATTTGAGCATCCAAGTGTTCATCTATAAGGTGAGGGGATAAAGTGCTTCCAACGTTGACCCGCATTTCCTGCTCATTAATATAGAGTTAGCTGGGCGAGAAGAAATGAAATCATTTGTTGGTGTTGATGGAACCTGAACAGCCATAATGTCAGGTGAGGTCAAATAAGGTAGATCTACCTTATTTGACCAAATTTGCGATCTACTGTCCGTTCTTGTATTCAAACGAGAAGCACGCTAGGTATTGTAAAACTTGCAGTTTCCTGAAATAGAAACATTACGAACACAAAATCCGTCAAATGATTTCCTCATCTGGCTAATTCTTAAAGATTATCTGCGTGGATCAAAAGTTGTAGTGATTCTTGGGTTAAATTGGTCATGACGCGCATAGAAGTCAGATCGATGATATTGCTAGACAAAGTTATCTCTTGTTGTGGAGTGGATAAAAACAGTTGGATTACTCTTTCTGGCGCAGCAGCTCGGTTGATGTAGAGCTTTCCTCTCTTGGACATTTTAAACATACTTGGGGTTTCATCTTTCAGAACCATTTTCATACTTGTCGTAACAATGCATACCTTTGGAGAGATTCGATAAACAGGAGAAATTGGACCGATACCACTATTGTCGGCTTCCCGTGAATCTGACGGAAACAATTAGACATAGTTTTCACATCCACTTGGTCGTGCTCTGGACATTTATAGAGTAGAAAATCAACATCATTCCAACAAAACCAGTGGAGGACATGGTGTTGTGCTCTGTGACATAATGGCTACAATGTAAGTATCTTTACTGATATATGAAGTCAACAGAATCTAGGACAGCGATACTTTCAATCCGCAAGGCCTCCAAGAATTTGCACCCCATGATTGACGTGGGGTGGTATTAGCTTAAATCGTACGCCACGATATAAGCAGATTGGAAGCGCACATGCAGGTAAGAAATGGTGAGTTTTCACATCTAAGAAGTAATTTTTTTGAGTTGCGACAGTAATGTAGGCCTGGTTTACGGCTGTTGGACGGCGAGGCAATGCCGCGAATCCGCATGCGCGACATCGGCAAAAGAAAATCGCTTCGGGTTCGTGGCGCTCCTCTAGCACTGGGAGTTTCTCAGCACTAGCAAAGCGCCTCTGGGGCTAGAACAATAACATGTGAAATTGCCCACGCTGCCGATTCAATGGTTGGACTTGGTTCTACATGGCCAAGGTACAGACTACACTTACGGATAGAAGCTTCCGATAAGGCCGCTACCAATTGCATGTGTGAACGTATTTGGTCACAACCATAGCGCGGTTTCAAGACATGAGTTTGAGTACATACAATGTAATGGTACGGCTTACTTACTGCGTCTCCATATCATGCATTACACGTAATGCAAGAAACAAGGTGTAACCAAATAATATTTTTAACTATTTGGTTCTTGTTATTCATCCAATGCTCGCTTAACGCTTCCGCACCTGCCATTAACCTGATTACATTACTCCCTACGTGACATCCCTGCAAGAGCTCTGTCTGCAATGTCATCACTACTGTCCACTTTGCTAACACTTGCATCAAGCAGATTCAGCTGCTCAATTGGGTTATAACTCCCTTAGATGCTTGCACTACATCAGGGTCATTTGGCGGGTCGCGAAGAATACCCGAGAAACTGTTTGAGATCGTAGATGTAGCCATGTCACCCCAGGACGACGCAACCCATCTAACCACCTCTTCACGTGACATCGCTTTAATCGCCGCTAGACGGTTCTCATGGCCAACCGCAAGCTGATCATCAAGTCGCTTGACCTAGTGACAACGCATTTTTTGCTCTAAGTAGATTACAGGACTCATCTGCCGGTTGGCGCACGCTTGTGTGCCCGCCTGGCATCTCGACCAGGTGTACGTTGATTGATTTGGCGTGGGCTACAACGTCTTCCGACCAATGTCCCGAGAACATGTCCCAAAGCAGCATGATAGGATGGTCGAGGTGCTGGCGGTGCTTAAATTGATAGTCCAACCAGATCACTGATAACGTAGCGTCCCACCACCCACACCTAATCACATAGATTTGCATCCCATACTCCTCCCGCAACCGCTCAATCGACTTCTATAAGGATTTGCCAAAGCCAGGATGGACTCGTTTGTTTTTACCCGTGTTATTTGACGGCTTAATCTTGAGCACGAGAAACGGTGTTCCCTTGTGACCGTACGATGAACCTAACAGCATGCACGTTATCCGTTCCTTCTCTTTTCCACTCGTACGTATCCACATTGTCTTCACGCCCTTCTCCTCGATAGTCGCTCGGTACGTACCACAAAAAATGGTGCCTGGTCAGCTTTGTACGCCACGTCTACGCAGAAATGGTGCATCTCGGCGCGCAACTTGAGGTTAATCTTTACGACAACCACCGTACTGTCTTCTGGTGTGACTTGGCACTGACGCGTCCTTGCAAACGACAGCGCATCTTGCTGCAAGATGCGCTGCGCCACGGCTACGTAGCAGTGAATTGTCCCGGCTCAACGCCGGTTGCCTTGGCGAACTCAAGTGTCTTCAGCCGCAACATTAGACTGGAAACTAGTGCTTCATCGAGTTGATCCAGCGTTCAAGCTACAGCTCGGTACCCATAGTGAGAATAATCGCTGTGCCAGCTGCACGAAGCTTCCTCATGGACATGGGTGAGCTCGAAGAGTCTGCATTCTTAATCTTGTTAATATTTTTCGCCCAGTACTAGACGTTCTTGCGCGCTGTGTCGAGATAAACGCCCTCTAATCCTGGGAAGGAGTTCGCTAGAGTTTCCTTTATCGAGCTGGCGTTGAAGAAGGTGATGACATCTTAACGAAACTCGTATGTAGTAACCGTGCGCTTGTACTGCTTGAGTCGACGACCCCCATTTTCATGGAGGCGCTGTCGCTTCCCCTTCACCATAAATTTTAGCGTATGTGGAGCTCAGTTTAATGCATGTAATTCGAGTGCTGTCGGATATGACACGAGTTTGTACTGTAGAAAAAAGGGTTGATCTGATTGCTAATATATGTTGCCGGATACCGTATCGGATACAACACCGGTTATACGGTAATCCTTCTCACGGTCACTGTTGGCGCTGTTGCTGATGGCAAGTTATAACCAATAGTATTCACGCTGGAAACATGAGAACCGGCAAAATCACCAGTCGCTGGCAGTCGCATATGGTATTCGGCTTGAAATTCGAGAACGATTGAAGATTTCATAATACACGACCCGAGAGCATTTTGAAACACTTAGTGCTTCGCGATTTTGCCTACATTACAATGGCGAAACACTAAGTGGGGTAGGTTCATGTTGGGTATTGGGATGTTGTTCTGTAACTGTGATGTGACAGCAGAAGAGAGTGCGTTTTGTATTCTTCAACTACTTCTTGCTTCTGACGAAGGAATGTAATCGCTTTGAAGATAGGCTTGGATGTATCTTACCAGTACGGTAAGGGCATGACCCCGTCAGAAAAGAAGTGCATGTTAAACTACCACATACTGAACATGAGCGAATAATAGATTCAGAATGATTTGGGTGGTGATGCACTCGATCCCAAGCTCTCCATTGACTGGCTAGCAGCATTTATGCTGTGACATGCGATTGCGTCTCAAGAGCAGGGGTCTGGTTCAGTCGATTGGAATGTTGTTCATGGCGGACTGCGCGAGTTACAAGAGCTCATCGACTACCACGATCTGCAGGATGGATTCAACATGAATGAATGCGGCCTATTCTACTCGCAAGCAACGACACGATCACAGCACTTACGGTGCGCCAGGTGTCAAGCTTGACAAGACCAGAATTACCTTAATTTTGTGTGATAATGCGGAGGGGTCTGAGCTGCTACGACTGCCAATTTGGAGAAGAAGACAAGAGAAGTTGTTGAGCAAGTCGAGAAGATTACCAAAGCTCGCGTGGTTGAAAAAGTCACTGATAATGCAAAAAACATGCAGGGTTTGTGGAGTCGGCTCAAGAGGCTTGCGATCGTCAACAACATGAACATGTATTCAGTGAGTAATTTCAGCTTGGCGCCAAGTTTGCAAGTCAACCATGAGACGGTAATTGACCATTGAGTAAAAGCGCGCACTATTTTAGCAGAGCTAGGAAAGTCTCAGAGGACACAAGCAGAGCTAGCTGAGTGGGCCGCAAGCAAGTTCAAGCTCGCACATCCCCCCGCACGCAACACAATGTGATATTATTAAGCACTCGGGCAAAATTGAGGACAAGGCGTACCACAGTGGGAAGCGGCACAAACCACACTTAGCTACAGCGCCAGTGCTTGAGTGCAAACTTGGTGAATAGGTTGGGATGGCGGCAGAAAAGAAGTGCATGTTATACTACCACATACTGACCATGAAACAATAATAGATTCAGAATGATTTGGGATATGATGCACTCGATCCCAAGCTCTCCATCGGTTGGCTAGCAGCATTTATGCTGTGACATGCGATTCCACCTCAAGAGCAGGGGTCTGGTTCAGTCGATTGGAATGTTGTTCATGGCGGACTGCGCGAGTTACAAGAGCTCATCGACTACCACGATCTGCAGGATGGATTCAACATGGATGAATGCGGCCTATTCTACTCATAAGCAACGACACGATCACAGCACTTACGGTGCGCCAGGTGTCAAGCTTGACAAGACCAGAATTACCTTAATTTTGTGTGATAATGCGGAAGGGTCTGAGCTGCTACGACTGCCAATTTGGAGAAGAAGACAAGAGAAGTTGTTGAGCAAGTCGAGAAGATTACTAAAGCTCGCGTGGTTGAAATAGTCACTGATAATGCAAAGAACATGCAGGGTTTGTGGAGTCGGCTCAAGAGGCTTGTGATCGTCAACAACATGAATATGTATTCAGTGAGTAATTTCAGCTTGTCGCCAAGTTTGCAAGTCAACCATGAGACGGGAATTGACCATTGAGTAAAGGCGCGCACTATTTTAGCAGAGCTAGGAAAGCCTGAGAGGACACAAGCAGAGCTAGCTGAGTGGGCCGCAAGCAAGTTCAAGCTCGCACATCCCCCCGCACGCAACACAATGTGATATTATTAAGCAGTCGGACAAAATCGAGGACAAGGCGTACGACGGTGGGAAGCGGCGCAAACTAGTCTTAGCTACAGCGCCAGTGCGTGAGTGCAAACTTGGTGAATAGGTTGGGATGGCGGCAGAAAAGAAGTGCTTGTTAAACTACCACATACTGACCATGAACGAATAGTAGATTCAGAATGATTTGAGTGGTGATGTGCTCGATCTCAAGCTTTCCATTGGCTGGCTAGCAGCATTTATTCTGTGACATGCGATTCTCTCTCAAGAGCAGGGGGATGGTTTAGTCGATTGGAATGTGGTTCATGGTGGACTGCGCGAGCTACAAGAGCTCATCGACTACTACGATCTGCAGAATAGATTCAATGCGGCCTATTCTACTCGCAAGCAACGACACGATCACAGCACTTGCGGTGCGCCAGGTGTCAAGCTTGACAAGACCAGAATTACTTTAATTTTGTGTGCTAATGCGGAGGGGTCTGAGCTGCTACGACTGCCAATTTGGAGAAGAAGACAAGAGAAGTTGTTGATCAAGGCGAGAAGATTACCAAAGCTCGCGTGGTTGAAATATTCACTGATAATGCAAAGAACATGCAGGGTTTGTGGAGTCGGCTCAAGAGGCTTGTGATCGTCAACAACATGAACATGTATTCAGTGAGTAATTTCAGCTTGGCGCCAAGTTTGCAAGTCAACCATGAGACGGGAATTGACCATTGAGTAAAGGCGCGCACTATTTTAGCAGAGCTAGGACAGCCTGAGAGGACACAAGCAGAGCTAGCTGAGTGGGCCGCAAGAAAGTTCAAGCTCGCACATTCCCCCGCACGCAACACAATGTGATATTTTTAAGCAGTCAGACAAAATCGAGGACAAGGCGTACGACGGTGGGAAGCGGCGCAAACCACTCTTAGCTACAGCGCCAGTGCTTGAGTGCAAACTTGGTGAATAGGTTGGGATGGCGGCAGAAAAGAAGTGCATCTTAAACTACCACATACTGACCATGAACGAATAATAGATTCAGAATGATTTGGGATATGATGCGCTCGATCCCAAGCTCTCCATTGGCTGGCTAGCAGCATTTATGCTGTGACATGCGATTCCGTCTCAAGAGCAGGGGGCTGGTTCAGTCGATTGGAATGGTCCATGGTGGACTGCGCGAGCTACAAGATCCCATCGACTACTACGATCTACAGGATAGATTCAACATGGATGAATGCGGCCTATTCTACTCCCAAGCAACGACACGATCACAGCACTTACGGTGCGCCAAGTGGCATGCTTGACAAGACCAGAATTACTTTAAATTTGTGTGCTAATGCGGAGGGGTCTGAGCTGCTACGACTGCCAATTTGGAGAAGAAGACAAGAGAAGTTGTTGAGCAAGTCGAGAAGATTACTAAAGCTCGCGTGGTTGAAACAGTCACTGATAATGCAAAGAACATGCAGGGTTTGTGGAGTCGGCTCAAGAGGCTTGCGATCGTCAACTACATGAACATGTATTCAGTGAGTGATTTCAGCTTGTCGCCAAGTTTGCAAGTCAGCCATGAGACGGGAATTGACCATTGAGTAAAAGCGCGCACTATTTTAGCAGAGCTACGAAAGCTTGAGAGGACACAAGCAGAGCTAGCTGAGTGGGCCGCAAGCAAGTTCAAGCTCGCACATCCCCCCACACGCAACACAATGTGATATTATTAAGCAGTCGGACAAAATCGAGGACAAAGCGTACGACAGTGGGAAGCGGCGCAAACCACTCTTAGCTACAGCGCCAGTGCTTGAGTGCAAACTTGGTGAATAGGTTGGGATGGCGGCAGAAAAGAAGTGCATGTTATACTACCACATACTGACCATGAAACAATAATAGATTCAGAATGATTTGGGATATGATGCGCTCGATCCCAAGCTCTCCATCGGTTGGCTAGCAGCATTTATGCTGTGACATGCGATTCCGTCTCAAGAGCAGGGGGCTGGTTCAGTCGATTGGAATGGTCCATGGTGGACTGCGCGAGCTACAAGAGCCCATCAACTACTACGATCTGCAGGATAGATTCAACATGGATATTCTACTCGCAAGCACCGACACGATCACAGCACTTACGGTGCGCCAGGTGTCAAGCTTGACAAGACCAGAATTACTTTAATTTTGTGTGCTAATGCGGAGGGGTCTGAGCTGCTACGATTACCAATTTGGAGAAGAAGACAAGAGAAGTTGTTGAGCAAGTCGAGAAGATTACTAAAGCTCGCGTGGTTGAAATAGTCACTGATAATGCAAAGAACATGCAGGGTTTGTGGAGTCGGCTCAAGAGGCTTGTGATCGTCAACAACATGAACATGTATTCAGTGAGTAATTTCAGCTTGGCGCCAAGTTTGCAAGTCAACCATGAGACGGGAATTGACCATTGAGTAAAAGCGCGCACTATTTTAGCAGAGCTAGGAAAGCCTCAGAGGACACAAGCAGAGCTAGCTGAGTGGGCCGCAAGCAAGTTCAAGCTCGCACATCCCCCCGCACGCAACACAATGTGATATTATTAAGCACTCGGACAAAATCGAGGACAAGGCGTACCACAGTGGGAAGCGGCACAAACCACACTTAGCTACAGCGCCAGTGCTTGAGTGCAAACTTGGTGAATAGGTTGGGATGGCGGCAGAAAAGAAGTGCATGTTAAACTACCACATACTGACCATGAACGAATAATAGATTCAGAATGATTTGGGAGATGATGCACTCGATCCCAAGCTCTCCATCGGCTGGCTAGCAGCATTTATGCTGTGACATGCGATTCCACCTCAAGAGCAGGGAGATGGTTCAGTCGATTGGAATGGTCCATGGCGGACTGCGCGAGCTACAAGAGCTCATCGACTACCACGATCTGCAGGATAGATTCAACATGGATATTCTACTCACAAGCAACGACACGATCACAGCACTTACGGTGCGCCAGGTGTCAAGCTTGACAAGACCAGAATTACCTTAATTTTGTGTGATAATGCGGAGGGTCTGAGCTGCTACGACTGCCAATTTGGAGAAGAAGACAAGAGAAGTTGTTGAGCAAGTCGAGAAGATTACTAAAGCTCGCGTGGTCGAAATAGTAACTGATAATGCAAAGAACATGCAGGGTTTGTGGAGTCGGCCAAGAGCCTTGTGATCGTCAACAACATGAACATGTATTCAGTGAGAAATTTCAGCTTGTCGCCAAGTTTGCAAGTCAACCATGAGACGGGAATTGACCATTAAGTAAAAGCGCGCACTACTTTAGCAGACCTAGGAAAGCCTGAGAGGACACAAGCAGAGCTAGCTGAGTGGGCCGCAAGCAAGTTCAAGCTCGCACATCCCCCCACACGCAACACAATGTGATATTATTAAGCAGTCGCACAAAATCGAGGACAAGGCGTACGACGGTGGGAAGCGGCGCAAACCACTCTTAGCTACAGCGCCAGTGCTTGAGTACAAACTTGGTGAATAGGTTGGGATGGCGGCAGAAAAGAAGTGCATGTTAAACTACCACATACTGACCATGAACGAATAATAGATTCAGAATGATTTGGAATATGATGCGCTCGATCCCAAGCTCTCCATTGGCTGGCTAGCAGCATTTATGCTGTGACATGCGATTCCGTCTCAAGAGCAGGGAGATGGTTCAGTCGATTGGAATGGTCCATGGTGGACTGCGCGAGCTGCAAGAGCTCATCGACTACTACGATCTGCAGGATAGATTCAACATGGATATTCTACTCGCAAGCACCGACACGATCACAGCACTTTACGGTGCGCCAGGTGTCAAGCTTGACAAGACTAGAATTACTTTAATTTTGTGTGCTAATGCGGAGAGGTCTGAGCTGTTACTACTGCCAATTTGGAGAAGAAGACAAGAGAAGTTGTTGGGCAAGTCGAGAAGCTTAGTGAAGTTGTTGGGCAAGTCGAGAAGCTTAGTAAAGCTCGCGTGGTCGAAATATTAACTGATTATGCAAAGAACATGCAGGGTTTGTGGAGTCGGCCAAGAGCCTTGTGATCGTCAACTACATGAACGTGTATTCAGTGAGAAATTTCAGCTTGTCGCCAAGTTTGCGAGTCAACCATGGGACGGTAATTTACCATTAAGTTAAGGTGCGCACTACTTTAGCTGACCTAGGAAAGCCTGAGAGGACACAAGCAGAGCTAGCTGAGTGGGCCGCAAGCAAGTTCAAGCTCGCACATCCCCCCACACGCAACACAATGTGATATTATTAAGCAGTCGCACAAAATCGAGGACAAGGCGTACGACGGTGGGAAGCGGCGCAAACCACTCTTAGCTACAGCGCCAGTGCTTGAGTACAAACTTGGTGAATAGGTTGGGATGGCGGCAGAAAAGAAGTGCATGTTAAACTACCACATACTGACCATGAACGAATAATAGATTCGGAATGATTTGGAATATGATGCGCTCGATCCCAAGCTCTCCATTGGCTGGCTAGCAGCATTTATGCTGTGACATGCGATTCCGTCTCAAGAGCAGGGGGCTGGTTCAGTCGATTGGAATAGTCCATGGTGGACTGCGCGAGCTACAAGATCCCATCGACTACTACGATCTACAGGATAGATTCAACATGGATGAATGCGGCCTATTCTACTCGCAAGCAACGACACGATCACAGCACTTACGGTGCGCCAAGTGGCATGCTTGACAAGACCAGAATTACTTTAAATTTGTGTGGTAATGCGGAGGTGTCTGAGCTGCTACGACTGCCAATTTTGAGAAGAAGACAAGAGAAGTTGTTGAGCAAGTCGAGAAGATTACTAAAGCTCGCGTGGTTGAAACAGTCACTGATAATGCAAAGAACATGCTGGGTTTGTGGAGTCGGCTCAAGAGTCTTGCGATCGTCAACAACATGAACATGTATTCAGTGAGTAATTTCAGCTTGGCGCCAAGTTTGCAAGTCAACCATGAGACGGTAATTGACCATTGAGTAAAGGCGCGCACTAATTTAGCAGAGCTAGGAAAGTCTGAGAGGACACAAGCAGAGCTAGCTGAGTGGGTCGCAAGAGAGTTCAAGCTCGC
>MIQA02018511.1:0-54943 GCA_001887855.2 Sclerospora graminicola
AAAGCTTATCTAAGGTAAACTAAGGAGGACCAAATTTACGTTTGGTCCTGCACAAATTGCACGCTTCCTCACTGCAATCTCACAGTGTGAGCCGCGTAACAGTAGCCCTGTTACAGGATTCGATAACGCTAAACTCTGGGAGATGTTAGTGAAGGTAAAGTCAATAAGTTATAACCAATCTGATCATAGTCTGTACCTATATTTCCTTACTAGGGACAAGCGAAACGGTATGTAAATGTATCAGTACCGTAACCCAAATAAGTACACGGCCTCAAGAATGTACATGATAAGGAGAAACTAGATGAACCGGTCTGGTCTAGGAAGTTCGCAGGAACAAGCACGTGACTGGGATTTCAACCAGATTATGTGATAATTTTGCGTAATGTTACTCGTAACATCGATATCATCAAAGTGCATGGGATTCTTTAATCAATCATCGAAGTGGATTTCAGATTCGAGGAGCTGGACTTGGGGGGGGGGGCATTATCAGCTACTTCATTGGATTGGGAAATTGTAACAGATGCGAGTGGGTGTCCAAAAAATTGCGAAACATTTGGAGGCTCATCTGGTGCGAGACAGTTCTCGCATTGGAGCATCCAGAAACACGGGGAAAAATACATTGTATACGGTGCGGCGATGCTGGACACCAAGCACGAGGGTGTCCAGTGACACAAAATAAATTACTCTCGGAAAATTGTCTCACAGTGACAGTTGAGGAGTTGGATAAAAATTGATTCACCAGAACCCATCTGCGAGAGTATGGAAGCATTAATCCAGGAAGTGCGTGAGAATTGTACAAAGCATGATCAAGCCCAAGACAAACGGCGTAAACAGTACCTTGACGGGAAGGCTGGAGGCAAAACTTCGGAAGAACCCAAGGAACAAGATAAATCACAGGAAGCGACCAAGCACAGTCGAGAGATTGTTCCTATAGGAGCCACGAACGAGAATTTAACGAAATTAGACAGTGGAAATGTGCGTGTTCAAGAAAAAAGAAGAATGGATGGCGGCAACGAGAAAATCTAAAAAGCCTGGTCAAGACCAACCCAGCCCCAGATTAGGCAGTCAGGAACAAAAAGGTGCCAATGAAAGTAAACAAGTCCCCTAAGTAAGGTGGCAACACAGGAAAATAAAAATCATTGGCTGTCAAGGAAGAACCAGACCCCGACCCCGAACCGAGAGGTGAACTAGAGGGTAAAAAGGTGAGAAAAAAACTCGAGTATAAAAAGGAATTCAAGATCGGCAATAATCAAATACCGATTTACCGGTAATTGAGGTCCAAGCTAAACAGGAGTTAAAGTACATAAACTGTGAACTCACTAAAATAGAAGGCCCTCTCCAGCCATTTGGATGGGAAAATCCAGAGATGATTACAGGTATGAAAAACCAGTTAAAGGAGGCATTGATAGCAATGGGACTGCAGCAAGTGGAAACGCCATCCCCGGGGAACTGTCAGGCGTACAGTATCATCCAGGCGCTATTCAATTCATCGTTGAAGGATAACCCAAAGTTGTTAGAATAAGCCACATCAACGATAAAAAAAGGATGCGTAGCTAGGGGTCTGATGGATTTCACAGCGAAATTTCAGGCGGGGGTGCGAAAACAAACCTTATGAAGCTTGGGAAGAGGGTACAACAAGATATCGGCAAAACAATCAGAAGCGACCTTCAAGGAATACCTACAGGATTATGGTTCTAGTTCGTCGGTATTAGATGCAACGGTATGCTATAAATCGCGGGGGAGTAACGACACTTTAATATGTCTAGGTACAATGTTACAAAGGCACAATTATGTGCTCAGTGTGGACCCTACTAGTGGTAATTTAGGCGCAATGCACGATGCGCCAGAGACACGCATAGCACAGAGGAAGAAATTCGCAACGTGCGGAAAATTTTCTCTGACGATTTCGCACTGTATTCAAGAAGTGAAAAGGATTAAGCCGGATTGGAAGAATTCCATCGGGAAACTTCCTCTCATCATCCATTTCGAGAACGCACATTACAAGGCTTACGTGCATGGATGGCGATCTTTGGACGAAGTTACCTTGGAAGATAGGAAGGCTCAGGATGTTGACATGGTTGAGACGGAAGAACAAACGGACAGCCAAGCAAGCGACATGAAGAGAGAAGGGCAGGCAGACATAGCACGTTCATAAGGGTAAACGCGAGAGAATGAAAATCGGATCGTAACAGCCCCCCAGGCGCGAAACGAGGACCTGGGTATATCGCCATCCAGACTACTACACGCACAGATCAATTTTCTTTTACAGGAGGAGGACACCCAAAAGCAGGATTTATTGATTTTTTTAACGGATACAGTGACGTGCCTACCGGAAGCCAGTCAAGAGAAATTAATGTATGCGGATAGTCGAGACGCAGCAGCTCGGCGGTATTTAGTGGACACATTCGCAGTCGATGAAGCTATTCTATTAGAGTGGCATAACTTCACTAACGGGACTTTATCGTTAGAACAGGGAACGGTAGTAGAATCAACGGAAATAGCAGATGCGGAACAGGGGCGTATTAGGAAGAAAAGGGCAGTTGAACAGACGTATACCCAGACGGAACCAGTCCACCAAATCGTAGCGGAGCCGGTACAGCGTGAACTCTTTGATGCGTTTCATAGAGTTACAGCGAAAAAGGAGCCCCCGGATGAGCCGGATATTACATCGCAGCAAGTGTGGGACTCCATGAAGACGGCGCGGCAGCATCAATTACATACACCATTCCCTACATTTGATTCCTCTCCTGGGGAATAGATGCGAGCAGCACTGAAGGACAAATTAGCGTTAGTGCAACTCTTGGAGTGCTTTAGCCACCCTCACGATATCATCACGTGACTCGGTCAAGATTTGATATGCAAGCTTGCAAGGGACTGGCGGCAACAATATTGGGAGGCCATGACAACGATCAGCACGGCTTCAGAGGCTAACTCTAACACTCAACTGATGATTATTTTGCAGGAATGGTCTCACTGAGTGCAACTTCTGGAAGGAGCCAGTCATAGAGAGGCGTTAAGGACAAGTCGGCAACACTGGAAATTGCTCAAAGACCATAAGTATGGCAATAATTCTCTGTGGAAGTTATGTGACCCACACAGGCATTATAACTTCGCAGTCATTGCTTTGTGTGCACATGTTTATGAACATCACATCGCGGCATTAATCGGAGAATC
This sequence comes from Sclerospora graminicola, assembly GCA_001887855.2. Taxonomy (NCBI): domain Eukaryota; phylum Oomycota; class Peronosporomycetes; order Peronosporales; family Peronosporaceae; genus Sclerospora; species Sclerospora graminicola. The sequence goes on from MIQA02018511.1 coordinate 3,175, forward strand.
GGCATTACCGTCGGATCCTATTTGGATTAAAATCAGACGGTTCCAGTCAGCGCGAATGAAGATATCGGCGTTTTCGACACTAGCGCAGCGATTGGTCAGTGACGATGTCACAGTGGGGAAGGAGCTTACTGTGTATTTTCAGACAGCACTTACTAACATGTCTACGAATATAGGGGAGGTGGAAACAGTCGACATGGACGTTACTAGGGTGGGGAAGCAGAATGGGGGGACCCCCTACTCATTACTAAGGGAGTGCCACGGGAGAAGTCAATGCTACAATCAGTAACTACAATTCTTCACCGGATGGATGCTTATAGTAAGCAGACAGTGGCGACGTTAGGGGACATTTCGAGTATGTGTAGGGACGGACATAGTGGAAGCTCAGACGGAGATTTTCGGGTTATCACCCAAAACGTCCGTAGATTCTCAGTGGGGGCACAAACACAGTGGATGCAATCGTGGCGGAACATTCCAGTGTGCAAGCGAACGGTGTGTATTTTCGTTCAAGAAAGACATGTAACGAGCCAGACAGAGGCGTCAGAATTGACAGCTAAGTGGGAAAGAATGCGGAGAGCATCCGGTCAGTCGCAGCCTCTTGCCTATTGGAGCGTGGCTGATTCAAAAACGGGAGGAGTAGGTATTTTGTTATTCCCTAACCTTGAATTGACTATTAAACCGTGGCAACAGATGCGATGGACGTCGAGAATCATTGCAATTGAATGGGGGAGGTGGAAATTCGTGAATATTTACGCGCCTTCTGACACAGATGTAAATCGAGCGATTTTCTATCGAGGTCTTGAGGTTTGGCATTTCGATACGATGGATTATGTATTACTGGGGGGAGACTTCAATTGCATGGATACCCCTATATTAGATCGTATTGGTAACAAACGTGGCCGGGCATCGGAATGTCGTGACTTATCAACTTTGCTGCAACGGAGTCACTTACAGGATGCGGCTCTGGTGCAATTTTCGGCGTGGACAGTTGACGACATGGCGGACTTCACAGATTTTACCTTCTGGAGAGGCGAATCAGCGAGCAGAATAGACAAATTGTATTCCCAGACTGTGTTATGAATGGGTACAGTAAGTTATCACAAGTAAGCCAGGTGTACCGTCTGACCATGAGCAAGTGGAGTTACGTATGCGCGGATTCGAAGCAAAGTCACAATCAGTTCGTAATCAGCACTTTAGGCTTCAATATCCCATCAGAGGGGTTGGTCGAAAAAGGGCAGTAGAGGAGTTACGTACACTCATGGAACGGAAGACCTGGATTTCGCAACGGGGTGCTGGAAATTGGGACAGATTGGCTGATTTTTTTTATGTCTTTCTGGACACAACCAATAATTCAATTACGACGAAGAGTGGCACAACGACGAAAACGAAAAGCGAGGTATTTCGAACACTATCTGTACGGAATGGTTACAACGCGAGAGCAATTTCTGAAGATTACTGAACACGAAGTTGTTCGCGATGACCAGGTACGGGTAGGAAAGAGATTACGTAGATCTAACGAAACCATTAGATGGCTCTTTAGACGTACAGCAACTTGGGAACGTGATCAAAGGGTCCGCACCATTATAATTGATGACCCATTTTTCGAACAGCGATGGCACCCAGGTATTCCAGACAAATTTGCTTGGACATCGAAATCAATCCAAGGGAGGAGTCACAGTAGTGCACGCAAGGACGACTTGAACACGTAGCTTGTGGATTTCGTACATCACTGGTCAACAAGGCAGGTAACGTCAATGGAGAACGACCAGCTACTGTCCCCGATTACTCAAGACGAGATACAGATGGCAATCAAGGGGCTGGAAAGGCGAAAGGCAGTAGGACCAGATGGTCTTAATAATGACTTTTACAAGGACTTCGCTGATGAATTGATTCCGGACTTGGAAGTAGTCTATAATGCCATCATGAATGGAGCAGCTCCCCCGGCGTCCTTCCTGGAAGCGGTCATCATACCTCTAAAAAAGAAAGAAGAATCGACGAATGCAATGGACTACAGGCCTATCTCGCTCAATCAGACGAGTTATAATAATTTTGCCAAGATTCTGGCCTGGAGATTCCAGCTCTTCTTGGGCCGTCTTATTGGTGATTCGCAGCAGGGTTTCGTACACGGGCGTCGGATGGACCGCACGGTGGTTATGATGCTGGCAATTTGCGACAAAATGAAAACACAATTTCACAACCCGAGGGTAATATCAGTGGAATATTGTTTATTGACTTCGCAAAGCTTACGATACAGTGGATATATGTTATCTCATGGCAACTTTAACCAAGTTTGGTTTTCACAAAGATTTGTCTCTTTAATGTGGCCACTCTACAATGGAACGACAGCACGGTTTCTCGTCAATGGAGAACAATCGAAACCAATGGAAATCGTATCTGGAATCAGACAGGGGTGTCCATTAGAACCGCTTTTTGTTTTGTTTATTCTAGCGGTGGAGGCATTGGGCATGGCTATCACGCAGGCGGTTGGTATCCAAAGGGGTTTCCATTCGCGGAGCAAATTCTCCGCATTCGTCGACGACTCGACGATTTTTTTTGCAACGGCGGCCAAGTTCCAAAAGCATTAGCAATAGTCAAACACAATGTGGGAATCTCTCAGGGTTGACGATTCAACCCGCAAAAAGTAATATCATGTTTCTCGAGACCACCCATCAAATGGATGAGTGGTGTGGTATTCCGATTGTCAAGAACAATGAGACTATACGATACCTAGGGTATCAGTGTGGTAAAGCGATCTGAAAAATGTTAAGAATGAGGTAGACCACACATAGCCGTTGATTGGTAACGATGGAACACCCATCAAGATGAGACAGTTGATGGGTGGGACAGACTGATCGCGCTTACGATGAAAAGGTAGTGATCAACGGGTGCTCGTGATATGGTGGGATAAGCCAAGTACCGTTACTTCGCCCGGTCCCATATACTAATGGAACGGCGAAGATCATGATCGCGATCGGGATAACGTTTATTAAGTGGAGTTCACGTGGATGTATGACGAGATCGGCAGAGACAAGTTAAGATACCGCAGCAATGGTGACGTGACACATCAGAGACAGTTATCGGGCCGAACTATGAACAGTGCAGATGTTGAAGTTGGATATGATACGAAGTTCCGGCCCGATCGGCCGAGCCAACTGATTCTGCCCCAAAATACGAAGATCAGATATGGAATGGAATGGGGCATGTGGAATGGCGAGTCGTGCGAGTAATGTCAAGTCAAGGCAAGTGATGATGGCCGATGGATCTGTCCAGGGATGATGTGAGAAGGCCCGATCAGGCCCGGCCGGCTGAAATCGGTGCGATATGGTTACCCCGACCGGGGATGAAGGTCAAGAATATGGCCGAGTGGACAAACAAAGTCGCTGTGATGGTGATCCAGAGAGATTTCGAAGTGAGCTAGGGCTGATCGCCCTGATCACTACCCGATCACTCGGCTGATCGCTGTGCCGATCACGATCGGGGCTAATCAGCCCCAAACCGGCGTCCAGACGCAGAGGCAGATGAAGTTCTCAGTTAAGCCGGGTTGAATATGAAGTGAACAAGTGTCCGAGGGGCAGATCTCAAGTGTTTTCCAAATTGTTTATCGAAAGATCGGGATGGTTGAAGATCGCTATAGAAGTCCGACCGTGATCAGGGCAGAAGTGGTACAGATCAGTTTGAAGGTGCAGCAAAGATGGGTAAGGTGGTACTATGCAACCGTGCGACGAAGTGAGCAGGGTCGAAGTAAAAATCAGGCACATGAGTTGGTGTATGGTACACTAGGTATAGGACATTGCATATATAATAACAGGTTTTGATTTTTTCCCCTAAGCAAAGAGTCGCTCCGCCACGTGTCGCGGTCATTGGAAGCACAGGGTTAACCAGTCCCCTCTTGCTCAACTTAACGCCCGCTCAAGACGCGCTTAGACGCATTTTGGCTTACCGGAAGGCCCCGACAAGTTTGTTTAGGTGATCAAGCCTCACCCCCCACGCGCACGTGTTTGGAACACGTTATTAATATTGGAAAAGGTTTTGTGGAGATAACGTTTGTGGATTACTGTGGAAGATCGTGGTTTGATCGCGTTTTCTTGGTTTCTTGTTATCCTCTCTCTCATTGGCTGGCCTGATCGGACGAACTTTCCCGATCAGTGCCTAGATACTGATTAAGTATCGACCCCAACCCGTCCTCCGGTGAAGATTTCCACCCGAGGACACCCCCGTCTCGAGAAGGTCACCCCCTCCGACCTGATCAAGATCATCGTTTTCGTCACCGAGTCCACCTGAGTGAGTGTATCCACCCCCGATCAACGGGTACACAAGGTGAGATGAAGTTGAACATAGATCCTATCGCACATGACGACCGATCAGATGACCGGGAGGATCAGATCAGTCACCATAATGGTGATTCATCGGATTCTGATGGCGATCAGGATCAACGGTGTACCCCCTCCAATAGTTGGTCGTCCAGGCCAGTGGGTATCCGGATTCCACCCAAGACTTCCGTCATGGATTTGGAAATCGGCTCCACCACATCAGATTGGGAGAAAACATTTAGCGGAGGTTAATTGGGCGGTACGTATCAGAATGCTCAAACGACGGTTACTGACAGCAACTAAATGTGGAACGACAGTGGTGGACCGGATAACTCTGTTTAATGTGGTTGCATTACCGACGATCCTATTTACCTCGAAGATGTTCCTACCGGATGACAAAATCTATAATGAGCTGGTCCATCTGCAGAAGCAATTTCTCTGGAGCAAACACATATCTACGGAACCAAGTCGGCATAAAATTTCTCCTCATCTGTTATTTAGACCGAAAGCGGCGGGGGGATTAGGTCTCATTTCAATCCCGATGGCGATACATACATTAGCGGTCAAGGAAGCTACGATGTGGCTATTGAAGCCTATGGACCGTTATTCACAAGCGTGGAGGAATTGGTGGCATATGTTACGTAGTAACAACACTAATCTATGGATATCCCCGTGTTACTTTCGTAGATACAGAGTCGGCAGTGGCAACATTCAGCAGCCAGCACAAGTTCAACTTCACCTGGCGCGGTATCTCAGTCCGTCACCGGAGATCATGAGGCAGTTAGATAGGTACGTAACGACTCATCTCCCGGGGCTAAGACAAAAGTGTGGAACACAGTTTGCCTATCTAGCGACATGAGTTAATGAAGGAGAGATCATCAAGATACATGCAGAGATAGACGATATAGAATGGCATGGACTCTGGAGTCTCTAACTACGTTTTGGGGCACATTCCAATGGTGTGATAATCCATGGATCACGGAAGGGATGGGTCCCTTCTTATCCTCGTTGAAATACGACACGATGCCGGTGCTTACACTACGGGAGTTAGGTATTACGAGAATTTCGAAGGATACGTTTGAGTGGAAGGTTATACTCAAGGGCTTGAGAGGTCACACTAGAGCCAAAGTTGGGCGATGGCTGCTTACGATTATTCTGTGCTCTCCACGTGTACCGATTGGAGGAGTCATTGGATCGGGTGGACAACTACGATTGCTTTGGACGTCAGCATCTGGTCCCAAGTGGAATGGACAGTAGATAGGGGACGCCGATTCGTGGGCGTGTGCAAGACGACGAGTCGTAAATTGTGTCTCATTCAACGAAGCGATGGGATTTACTGGGATTGTGATATGACAGGTCTCTTCGACAACGATGCATGCAGTGATGGACAATCGCCGAATGCGGAGGATGCAACAAGAGGATTTCTATTTGCAACGCACCCTGACATTCACGGCTTTCCATGGTGGGTGAAGGAAGGTATCTCTTTTTCGAAAATCAAACAGTGGATGCGCCGAACGTTTAGAAGTTTTTACTATCGTTTGCTTACGGGATGCCTGTCTGGAATCGAGCAAAAAATGGATTAAGAAACAGATGATGCAGAATGGAATAGGCACATGCAGGATCAAGGTCCGGCGCCTTTGTGGCAGCATGGCAACTTACTTTCGGATTATCAACTCTGGTGTGTATATAGGGCGGCCACGTTCCAGCTCAATGTCTACTATGATCGATATAATCAACAAGGAAGGTGCACAATGGATCGACATTGTGATGCACCTGGGAAAAGGGTCACACATATTGTGTGGGGGTGCAGTCGGGCCAAGGCATTTTGGCTCAGACTATTAAGTAAGCGTCATTGTGGAGATGGACCGAATACCTGGTATATCCGTGGATATTGGAAATATCACTCTCCCGAAAGTGGTTTAAGCAACCGAAATCCAATGGAAAAATTAATAATAAAATCGCCACCATTTTATTTACTCTGGAGCCAAAGTCTCAACTATCGACTCCGCTTTTGCTCGTAAGGTTGAATGTCGCATAGACGATACTCAGAGGCTAGAATGTGTCGGGGCATCGGTGAAAGTTCTAATATGACGGAGGGCTGATTTCGTGTCAAAATCACCTTGGCCGATTCCCTGGTTTATTATTTTAATGCTTGGGTCGGCCGACTAGCCGGTCAGGATGCCATTCTGGGTATGGAATTTTCGGTCCCGGCCGGCATACGTCTTCACCTTTCCCATGGAACCTTGACCCTGCCGGACGAAGTACAGATACAACCCTATCTGGTCGACGTCCGTTCTACGGTAAACGTACACAAATGGTGAAAATGAGTCAGTACAAAAATATTCCGGTCGCCTGATCGGTCGATGCAATGATTTGGTCGGCCGATCGGCAACAGAAATTATGGTTAACTCGTGGCGAACGCTGGGTCTCGTCTTTTATCAACATGATCGGCAAATCGAGTTATATTAGAATTACTTATATTTCCAATCGGTTTCTGATCGTACATGAAGGCATGGTTATACGGATGTTGTTGCCCGAAGGCAAAGTACACAAAATGGGGTATGTTTCGATTGGATCTGGCAGATATACCGAGTGACAGAATCGACGTACCAGGCCATCACCGACCTGGTCAGTAACGAGGAGTCGGTAGGGAAATATACCCCACCTTCGTACATGAAGACGTGTTTGGGATGTGGTTACCTAAAGGAAAAGTATGGGGTATGCTTCGATTGGATCCCGCAGATATACAGAGTGGAAGAACAGGCCACTACCAGGCCACCATCGATCTGAGTAGTGACGAGGAGTCGGTAGGCGAAGATATCTCACATTTGATAGACAAACCAGAATATACTACTCCTACTAAGTTACTGGTCAGAAAATCATCTCCAAGGTCGACCAAGAATATAGTGTCAAAGAAAGTCCAAATATCATTGATGTTGTCGCGGTCGGACCACAGGTGACGGCTGAATTCAATGGTCATGGCAATGATTGTCTCCCCAAAATCGACCTGATCACCAATCGGGAAAGTGTCAAAGCCGATCAGGTAGAGGAATCTGAATCAAAGAAATCCGCGGTGGTTATTGAAAACGAAACGAAATCGGAAGCGGATCAGAAAACGGATGACCTGTCTAGGTCATGTCGGACTCGAAGAAATAGATCCGGAGGAAGATCAAGTGTAGGTGGTGACCAGTATATCGACGATCGAAAATCAGATGGCTATTCTGCACGAAATATTGCCCAGTATGCCGAAGTCACCATGGATGACCTACAGATTGGCGACCGAGAAGTCAAAATCCTGAACAGATTGGCCATCTTAAGCAAACCATCCGGAAGAGGTGACATTTTTTGATCGGGGAGGGCAATGCTGTACCTCCGCCCGCCGCGTATGGAGCTGTTTGTGGCATCGACGTGGAGGGGGGGGTGAGTGCTAAACGTATCCCCAACGTTGTCGTAGAGTCGCGCCACAGTATCGAGAAAAGTGTCAGACCTGACCCAGGGACTATTGAGTACGAAAACTATCCCACCGTCATCCTTACCATGGACTCAGCCGATCGTGACCGTAATTAAGACGATCAGACTTGATATCCGATTGTGCACAAACTACATGTTGGCCAATAATCTCACAGTTGATGGCCTATCCAATGTCCTTGATCAATGACCTGCTTGAAGAGTTGGGCAAAGTCTTGTGGTTCTGTTCGTTGGATATGGCTAGTGGTTTCTGGGTCGTATCGATGACCGATCGGGCTCGGGAACTATCGGCCTTTGTTACGCCTTTCGGTCCCTTTGAGTGGAATCGGATGCCGTTCGGATTGAAGAACGCTCCTCAAATCTATCAGAAGATGATCGATCACGCCTTGTACGGTTGCTTCCAAATCAGTACCGATCGGGAAACTACCGAGTGTTTACCGAAGGTGAACTCGAAACCGTCCGCGTTAGGAAGACGGTCCTATATAGATGACAAGTTGGTCACGGCCACATCATGAGATATACTGTGCGACAAGGTCGAACGACTAAGCGACACTTGCGGACGTTGGAATTCGTCGATCTGTGTGGTCAAGAGTTCTTGGCGTCAGCTTATAGTCACGTACTTGGGTCATAACGTGTCGATTCAGGGGCTGGAGGCTAACACGAAAGCTCTTGGGTCCCTTAGCAACCTACCATTCTCCAGATCGTTAGAGGCCATGCAATCTTTTCTGGGTAGTCTCAATTACCACAGCAGATTCATTGAAGACTTCTTGATGTATGCAGCTATATTATACGAATTAGGAGAGACGGATTACCATATGCTGTGGGAACGTGGCCGACTGGAAGCATTTTAAAACAAATTATTAGCCTAAGCGGTCGACTTGTCAGGATGGCCAGCCAGCCGATCATCTTTTAACCCGATCGAAGAATCATATGGAAAAAGCCATGGTCGCATTTAGTAGCTCGAAAGCGAAGATGGCAACGACCCCAGTCTTTGACCCTGAAAAAGTTCCGATCGTGATTTTATACGCGACAAATAGGCGATCTTGGATGCCTTTGTGACGATGGTGGGGTATATTGCATAGTCACGTTCTCAAGTCGGACTTGAAGCTTAATGAAATTAATTTTTATGGCATTAGGGACAAGGCGGTATTGGAATTAGCACGTATACTGGATGACTACTATACTATGATGAAAACCAGACCGATTAAGGTACTCTCAAGACGATCCACCTTGGCTTGGTTGTTATCGTCGACCGGAATCGATGCGTGACTGGGGCGATGGTCGGTACTGTTGTCGCAGTGGTCATTGGAGGTCATCAAATGTACCAGGGGACGAGGAAGAAATTATTGGTACCCTGGTGGCCTACATAACACCGCAGGTGGAAGTCGATGAATTCCCAATCAAAATAGATCCCCCAGTAGCAACCTAGGCGATGATCATACCGGTCGTTGGTCCAACGAGGACTTGGTCGTCAATAATTTCGATGGATCGGCAAGTGTTAAAAACGGTGTCGGGGCATACAATGCTATCTTATGGAAATTTCCTGAAAGGCCTATCCTTTCTGCCGCCTCGGATTGTACTCCTGGTATCACGATCAACAAAGCCGAATAATGCGGTCTGCTACTTGGTCTGGATCTCTTTAGTCTATAAAGAAAGAGAAGAATAATCATTTGTGGAGATTCAAACCTGGTGATCAGACAGATTACTGGAGAGATCAACTGCAAGGCGCCCCGGCTCACGTTGTTGAACGATCGGTTCATGAAAGTCCTAAAACAATGTCCGGACCACGCCGTTCTGCATGTGAAACGGAACCGGAGCGCCGATCACTTGGCGACTATGGCCATGCGTGGTCAGGTCGGATCGTGTTGGTTGAATTAGTTAGGATCAGTAGGTTACCCGAGCTGATCCAACCGGATGATGGAGAGAGACCGGCACCGTTGAGGATAATGACCAGGTCACGAACCCGATCGGCACCCCGCAGATCGATTGCGAGAGAAAGCGTAAGAGAAGAAATAGTACAACGGCTGAGGATCGAGAGGGTTCTCCAAGTTCAGGACGAAGAAAATGGATGGTGGATCTGAAGGCTTTATGTGGCGACCTGGAAAAGTTAAGTCCGAATGAAGCGAAGAACTGCATCAAAGTCGCTTATAGCTATGAAGTGGAGGAGAATGGATTCCTTTTATACTACTGTGACTGACCGAGCGGATGTCGGCCGTGATCGATCGTCGAAATTGGCTATCCCCGAAACCTTACATGCCGACATTTAACGCCATTTTCATGTCAGTCTGGAAGGTGGTCACCAAGGTGTCGGTCGGACATACCACAAGATTTCCAAGCATTTCTACTGGATAGGACTATACCGGAGCGCACAAAAGCTTGTCGGAACCTGTGCGGACTGTGAAACCGGGAAGGGTATGCCGATCATACGAGGCTGGCCACCTGGAAATATCCAGGCAACGTATCCCTTCCAAGTGATAACAATGGATCATATCCCCTCTTTACCGAGATCGCTTAATGGCAATGCCGAACTACCGATTTGTTCACGGGTCTGGTGATCGCTATGGACAAGTCTACTCAAACAGCCCAACAAGTCGCCAAAAGCTACGAAGAACGTGTTTTCAGGCGATTCGGCGCGAGTGAAGAGACCCGGCATGATCGCAAACCTGATTTATAGCCGAATTCTTCCAATCATTTAATCGGGTGCTGGATCACAGAGAGCGCGCATAGATGGCTTACCGGCCACAGGCGAACGGAAAAGCCGAAGGGTTGGTGCAAACGCTCACGAGAGGGATCAAAATGTAAGTTACCGACCCGGATCAACAGGACTGGGATGAATATGCGGAGAGACTGGTGTTCGCGCTCAAGTCTTTGCTTGATCGGGTCAGAGGTGACGCTTCCTTCTCTTAGCTTACGGATGGGATCCACGTCCAACCATCGAACGGTGATCCCGGTCAGATGCACCTGGTGGCGTATGGGACTCCAACGTCATTATCAACATGCACGAGAACAGGTCAATAAGCGACTTCAAATAGCGACCCAGGAGAGAGCCGACCAGAGCAATGATCTGGTCGGTCCGCATAACATCATCCGGGATCAAGGGTCTAGAAATACCGGGTGAAAACAGGGTATACAAGGAAGTTCCCCATATGTGACATGGACCTTTCGTGTTTGCTGAGTTGATCGGTGACCATGCCGCTCGTTGGATCACGGCGGGTACTGATTACGGAGTATTTTCGATCGTCCATACATCAAAATTGAAGTTAGTCAAGGAATACCCTGATCAAGCAAAGACACCGTGTTCAGTGGAAGATCAGCCAAGGTTCGACTTCGATGAAGCACTTTTGCCGGAGGATAGATAGGAAAGGTAGCTCGATCAAGATAAATACAGACTTAGTATGACCAAACGCATCGCGAATTCATAATTCGCTTGAAAGGATATGATGACCCGACTCGGGTGGACGAACGAGATCTTAATTGTGGAGCATTGCTATGGGAATTTGACCGTGAACGCATGAGACGTAACGGGTTTGAGGTTATGCAGACTCATGAAGAAGATGATCTGGAATTCCAATAGTCCAGGTCGACGGGCATTTGCCGGCCAACAGACTAGCCGGAACCGATTTGGACGAAGTCGACTCGGTCAAAACCGACCGGTTGAAATCGATGAAATTCTCATTTTTGTATTAACTATGTTGACATAATTTGCAGAGTGGACCAGTGACGAAGGGTGAAATTGAGCTATGGAATGTGGAGTAAGGAATGGAAAATGACGGTCGTGATATATTAATGAATTAAACTGAAAGATGAACAGAAATCGACCGGCTATCACGATGATTAAACTCCATCCTTGTGGTGCAGGCAGGGAACTTGAAGTCCAGGGTGGCTTTAGGGATCGTTGCTGCACTGATTTGGCCACGGATCTTGCAGATCGACCTCGGTCAGCGCATATTGTCGTGCGCTGACTGGGGACTGGCATCCATACCAGGGATACTAGTCTTCGGCATCAGGCAACAGTCCCTTAAGTTCAACCCGACCAACCGGTAGATGTAGCATGGAATGGAACAAGAAGACATCGAGGTCACACTCCTTGGCAGTTATACCGACCATGACTCACAGATTGAAGACCAAGCCGAACCGACCCGACTTCGACGTTGCTTGCGTGCACTATTATATATCGCAATCCGCTCATCGTTGCGCATTTTCTTGGAAATAGGCAAATGATGGGTCGACTCATAGCTTGTTCTACGACGTACGCGTCCAATTTCGTCTTTAACTCGTCGAACCATGGTCGGGAGGGGAAGCGTAACTGGACCATGGGATTCAGCAGGACTTCCCAAGGCTTGGAATCCATCATAGTTTTCTAGTGATCAGGCTCGAGTTCCTGTCGTATTTACGAGGCACTGGCGACCTTCCCGGGAAGATCCACCGACCCGGTCGACACCAAAATCAGGGAACACTTTTCTTCTTCTGTTCCAAAACTTCCGGGGTGAGTCCCCACGGCTGGTTCGAGCTCCATGTTTCGGGCTTCTATCTCTGCCGAGTTCATGTCTCGTTGTCCGGTGTACCAAAGATCCGTGAATGGGCCAGTGGAATCAAGATCGGCGTCCGACTGGGGCGAAGTCGGAATGGAAACGGAAGCTGATCCGAAGATTGGATGAGATGAAGTCAAACCGGAGAACTTAGCTGAAGCGGAACTTGACTAGTATATTGTAGAAATAACCGACTCTTTCCTGAAGGCAAGTCGTTTCTCCTCGGTGTCGACTTTGCCTTAATCGTCCGCGTGCTGTAGGTCAACCACCTGATCACCTGGTTAAACCTGGTCTACCGAACCCGGCTTTGATTCTGGTCAACCAATTGTCCATGACTTGGCCAGAGCGGTCTGGGTCTGTTCCTCTATGTCAGGGGAACCATCAGAATCCGCCGGAGAATAATCTACTATCCGCTAAACGCTGGCACTTGGCGGAAGTCTCGAGATCGACAGGACCGCCACTCCGCTCGCTAGTTGTAGGGGCGGACAGCGCAAGACACTGACATGGAGCGCTCGGAGAACCGATCGAAGTGGAAGAAGGCAAGGCTCGCTGGCCGGCCGGATCCTGATCGGGTCCGACACCAATCGACAACCGAATAGCCTGTAGAGAACTGGGAGGAGATCGACTCAAATCCAAATTCTGATCGGAAGTGTCACCGAGTTGAGAGGTGAGGACACCGACCAATCCAGGCAGACTGTTCAAAGTCTGCTGCAACAAAGTGAAGTCGGTGTGGAAACCTTCCCACTTCATTTCGACCTGATACAGCCGGATTTGCATCTTGGAAAGTCGGCGGGCCACTTTGTGTTCCTCCCTTCAGGTTCCCAAGCTTGATCCGGGAAAGAGCCAGCTCCTACCGGCAATCCTCGACTTCCTTCCTGGAACAACGCAGACCTTTTTGTAATCTAGACTGGTCGGATCGTGAACTTGAGATATGAGTGTAAAGTAATTCGACCTGCTCCTTTGTGTGAAGAGTTGCTCTTCAAGGCGGATCACCGCTTGAGTCTCAAGCGTCGTATCCTGTACAAGCCCGGTGATGAGCTTCAGCTCGTTTGAAACGACTCATCACCACGGCCAGCGACTTCTGGAGATCTTCAACCTGTCGTGTCGATCTGAATAAAGAAAACGAAGGACGATCAGTGACTCATATGGAAACAACAGAACGTGTATAATTATGTACCTTGATCGTGGACGGTAGCACACAAAACATGAGTAGTCGACCGCAGAGAGCTGATCGTGTCCAGGTCCCCCTTCATCCGATCTCGTTTAGCTTGAAGATCAGTGATCTGCGTCCGAGGTTGCAGACAACGAGCTCAGTCGGCACAACCTCTCCCGACGCCTGTGCTTTCCCGAGGGCGACTGCGGCGGACAAGCGATCACCTTCGGTGGTCAAAGCTCGAATTTCAATTTTCCATTTCCAACCGAATCCGATCCAGATCGGCGTAAGCATCGTTGATTTGGTCGTAGTCTTTGCGCAAAGCCTCGTGACAATTGGCGGAATAGTGGGCCTGAAGCTTCGTGGTCGCGACTTGTTGGGGTAGCGACTGAAGATATTTAATATCATCCATTCGTCGTTCGAGTTCGACACGCTGAGCGCCAAGTTAGACCCAGAGTGTCTAGCAGGTCCTAGATAGCGAGGTCAGCTCCTCGACCATATCACGCAAACCTTCTCGTAGACGACCGACACCCCCCGCACCCACGGATAGTGGTCCGATCTCCTCCTTTAAGAGTAACAGCTGCTGGTTTCACTGAAGATACCGACTCAAGACAGACAAAGTGACAATCGGGGTATGAGAGTCGGTTGCAGGCGTTGTAATCTCGGTCACCGACGTGGCCGGACGTATAATGAGTGGAAACGAAGGAGGAGCCGTTGTAGAATCGGGAGAAGGAGTTGTACCAGTAGCCGAAAAAAAGTTGATATGAGATGAGTCGGACCGCTGCCGATGTGCGATTGCGATCTGGCTCAGGGGCGGCTATGGTAAAGTGGATTTTCAGGATATGAATATGAGTGGTCCACACCGCTGCGCTGATTGGATGATCACGAGGCCAGCCATCACCGATGGTCAGGAGGTGACAGTAAGTCAGCAGGAACAAGTCGACCTGACTTGGAAAGATACGTGCGATAACAGGGCCAAATGGAGAATATGTGAAAAAGTATGGAAGTGGCCGTTATCAAACCAGATCACAGGTTATTCGGTGGGAATGGATCGGTTCAGCTACGCGACCGTCCATGGATGGGTTAAATGTCGGTCCGGGTCAACCCAAGTGCATAAATATCAGTTGGGATACATCAACGGACCCAGATTGTGGTTTGACTATGATTTTGGTATAGGACTCTGGCTGGAAATGGATGTTTCGAGCGATTTGAGCCGGTCAGGCCGGTTTATCACTATGGCCGGGAGAGTAACTCTACCGATCCTACACTCTGGACGTTGTGGCCGATCGGGAACTCTGGCCAACTACCATTGGAGTTCGAAGTAGTTGATGGTACCAGATCATGTGGCGATGGTGGTTCCAAGGTCTTGTCTAATACTAGGTCCAAAGTCAGCTCCGAGATCGGGTCCAAAGTCGGCTTCGAAATCGGACCCGGGGTCAAGTCCTTGGTTGGCAAAGGTGACCCGACCGTGAAGGATTACAAGGGCAGCAAAGGTGGTCAGGTTATTACGAAGACAGGTTGAAAGCAATATCGACCAATAATGTGACGGGATGATCAAGTTCGGAATATTGGGTAAGTGACATAGGTTAAGGTACGGTACACTTAGTACTGGATTTTTATTGAATAATAGGATTGAATTTACCCCTATAACAAATAGTCGCTGTGTCACGTGTCGGCGGTCATTGGGCTCCTCCCAGGTCCGCGGATCAGCTACAAGAGGTGCGTATCGACAACGTCACTGGTACTCATATCGCTCATTTGTTGTCCCGTTAGGCTTTCTAGATCTTTCCTCCATCTGCACGAACACCCCATATTTGAGATTGGAGGCCCGACCTGGCCAATAGCCTGCAGCTGGACGCGATTCTGATTCCGACATACTGGACATAAACATGCCGATGTGGGGTTGCCCCATAATGCTTGGTTTTCCGAATTTCGCCGAGCATATAGAGGGCCATCATGAAGCCATCTCGGAATTCACCCACTTCCTGTTCATTTCGACCAGTGATCAGCGCGCGGATTCCGGTCTAGTTGAGTATAGAAACCAGCGTAACAGCGCCTTAACCGGGCTGCTGAGGGATGAACTAGCTTGTGCAACCTGATCGCTACAGGGATGGACTGGTCATTGTGACTTGGATTTGATTCTCTGTCCCATTATCTTACACATGGCCAACCGCAAGGTAGAGACGAAAGGGGAGCTCACCGAAGGTGGCACCTGGTATCCACGACTAGGTGACCCCAGCCATGCCACCATCCTCCAGGCTTCGCTCGACGAAATCGACAAGCAGGACCCGTGGCGCAACCAGTATCGAGTTAACCCTGCTCGTCATCCAGGTTTCGGCGTAGCTCGACTCCGGGATAAGTTTCGCCGTACCCGGTAAGTGAAGGACCAGCAACCCGTTACCAGCGGCTAGTTTTGTCTTCATTTGCATCAGTATGCCTAATTCCACCAACGCATTCGTTAACATCCAATCCGTAACTTTGTTCGTCAATTCCATCATTAATATCGTGTTTTGTCTTCCCACGCCGGTTCCCACAATCCACCAGTCCACGTTAACCACCTTACAGTCTGTCACGACCGGTCGGCTCCTGTCACAATTTGATTGATCGATTTTCAACCGGATCCACCTCCGTCCACTATTCAATTGGTCAATTTTCCGATTCAGTCGGCCTCCGTCCACGATTTGATTGGCCTAAAACCCAACTGGGCCGGTATGACCTGTTGAACGCCGCCTGGATGGCCTAGTGCTCTAGGGCAGCCTCATCTTCCTCGTGAGTCTGCATGACACCGAATCGATCTCGGCTTGCCCCTCGACGGTCTAATTCCCTCATCGACGCCTCACAATTCAAGTCCAGTTCATCCACCCATGTTGGCTTTTCGTGGTCTTTCCACTGTACCAAAAACTCCCTGTGAGTCCGCTCATATCACCTGATCTGACATCCAGAATCTTCTCCACCTCATACTCGTCTTGGTCCAGTGGCCGGTCCCATCTGTCTTCGGGCAGCAGGGCTACATCAACATCGAATCTATCTTCACTTGACGCATGATGGTTTCTCGGTCGATCCGGGAATTTCTTGACCAACTTCAACTTGTACACATGTACTATTGTGAAGACGTTGTAGTCAGTGTCTGCGGTGATCAATTTGGCGGCATGATCACCGACCAGCTCTGCCACCCTTAAGGGGCTGTGCCACACATGTGCCAGCTTCCATGCATATCTATTTGACTCCATCCAGATAAAACCACACCCTGGATCCTGGCTCTTTCGCATGTGAGCCGACCTGGTCGTTATTTCGGTCAGCACGGTCTTCCGGAGACGCTAGTAGTAGTATAAGGTAGTTCATTTAGTCCTTAGCTAATGACTACTTCGAACCTATTAAGACTAGAGCGTAATCTAGACTTATTTAGCATGTTAGTCGGGTCCTTGCTCGGCAAACCTTGCTTTTCTGGTCTTGTCGTCTGAAGTCGTGATCCGGTGCTGAGTCTAGGTTGTAAATGCACTTTAAACTGCGTGGTGTAGTCGCTCTCAGAAAATCTTCCTGAGATGCGAACACACACGGGGGGCCCAGACGACTGACTGTCGGAGGGGGTACTCCGTCCATCCGAGTCATGATCCGATCCGGCATCCGGCCGGCTGGATCTGTCACTTCCATCCGCTTGATCGTGACTACTCGGATGTTGCATGTTGAAAGCTCACCTTGTGTACCCGTCAGTACTGGGTGGTTTGCTCTCCTGGTGGACCCTAGGGCGAAAAGTGTAAATCCGTCGAATAGGGAGATGAGGGTTAGGACTAGGGGTAGCTCCTGGGCGGAAATCGTCACCGGGGAGCTCGTCGGGCAATACACTTGAACTTTGTATAGTGCCGGCTGGACCGAGAATAATCAATCGGCCAGCTAAACCAATAATATACTTGAACTTTGTATAGTGCCGGCTGGACCGAGAATAATCAATCGGCCAGCTAAACCAATAATAATGAAGGGTGAATCCAAATGTGTATGTAAAGGGGAATCCAGATATAACTCCACACTCTTCCACAGAAGGCCAAATGTCACCACTTCCCAATACTTAATACCGTGTTCAAAACACGGGCGACTTGAGGTGAGTATACGAAGACGCCGCGACTCCCGGTCAGGGGACTTCCGGTGGTTAACTTAACCTTCCCCGGGCAAACCAATAACAGCAAGAGGGGACCTTGTTAGCCCTCTGCTGTGAACCAATGAAAGCGACTTGTGTCTAAGAAAGCGAAACGTATACTGATTTATCCTATATCCAATACTCCCTTTTGTGTGACCTACCCCAAATAGCCCGGCTGACCAGTCGTGTGCCTTACCCGAAGTAGCCCGGTTAACTCCGATTTTTGTGTACCCGACTGGCCGGTACACCAACCCCAGATGGTACCAACCCGGCCGGTACACCGAACCCAGTTGGTACCAGTCCGGTTGGTACATTGTACCCGGCCGGCGAGGCCGGATTGTCATCCATCCGAGCCACTCAGCCGTGGGTTCTAGCTCTTCCTCTGCAGCTTCTCATCCGATCCAGGTGCCTCATTCATCCACTTAGAACACCCATCTTCCTTCAGGCCCCTTTCACTCATACCTTCCAAACAATCCGCCACCAATATGCCACCAATCCGCCCCTCGACCGTCCAACGTCCGCGGTCGTCCCGTCCGCTCAGCCTGCCAACCCAACTGTCCATGCCTTCTATCACGTTCGTCCGGCGCCTGGCGCCGTCCGGCCGTCCGTAGATGCGTCCGGCGGCTCTCAGATCGCATACTCTATTGACCAGTCCGGGCATCCAGCTAAGGACGACATTTCAACCAATCAAATGAGAGCATCCATCATCATTAGTCCGTTAATTTCTGGAACAATTCACCACAACCGCCCCTGAGCCTTGTCGCAGCCGCACAACGGTTGAGGCACGAGCTCACCACATCTCTCACACTTTGATTTTCACCGTCCCTATGTCCGACCGTGACAGCGCCCCCATCGATCCCCTGCCGGGCCACTCCCCGACCACTACGCAGCCATCGGCCGTAGGCCCAGATGCCCATCCGGCCGGCCTAGAGCGTCGTCCAGGGCAGACCGACGTGGCTGCCCTGCAAACTCAAATTGCGGCTCTGAACACGCAAGTGGCTAGCCTAGAGAAGGCTAACACCGAGTTGCCTGTGACCGCACGGTTGGCAAGTCAGCAAGCAGATGAAGCCCGGGTCCGGGAGGTACTGGCTACCTTCATATCCCGCGACCGCATTAGCCGACTGGAAAATGAGAAGACCGACCTTCTCAAAGCGAGAGATCACTTCCAAAAGCTGTCGGACTCACAGCGCATCTTGAACCAGAAGGCCATGGCCGCCTTGAAAATCCAGAGTAAGTACATTTTTGCCTGTTCAGGGCCGTCTCCCAACTTGCTCACTCTGTATGTGTCCTCAGAACAAAATGTCACGTGTTTCCGCGTCTTGATGGTCGAGTCCTCTCTAGCCGCGCGCGAGTTGGCGACGCGCTACGATAGCTACATCAAACTCTCTCAACAATTGGAGAGTTCGCAAATAGAGCTGGTCAATTTGGAGTTTCGCCGGATCCGGCTCGCCAAAAAGCTAACGAAGTATCAGAAGACGCTCTACCAGTCGGCCTCTGTATCGCCTGAGCTCCAGCGCCGAATTCGGGAGCTTGAGGCCGCGTACACCGAGACCCAATCGGGTGTTGGTGAGACCCGGGAGGTGTTTTCCCAGCTTGCGGAGGAGCGAGCGGACTGCCTGTCGTCCATAAAGGAAGGTCGAGCTCGACTAGCCGCGTCGGGTACCCGGGTGGGGCGTCTAATGAAGGGCCCTGCCCCCATCCGGGAGGCTATTAGGCACCTCCTCGACTTAGCTTGTCCGCGGGATCCTGATCCGGCCGCTTCCGCTACGCCACTTCTCCCGTCAGCCGCTGGTTCTACCACGGGCGTCCGGACATCCAGCGCGGAGGCGTCCGCCCCAGGATCGGTGACCGGTAGCACGGTAAAGGCTTCTCGTCTACGGATTTGGGATACTTCTCAAGACCATAACCCGCCACCAGTGCCAGCCGGCGAGCCGGCGGCTTCTCTATCGTCCACTGAAGATTCCCCTGCCCATAAGAAAAAGCGTCGGGCCAGCCGGGTTGCGTCGCTCCGCGGCCCTGTGGCAGCCAAACGGCCTAAACGGTCCGCCGCGCCGGCGAGCGCGGCTCTAGGTCATGGAGACAACGGGCCGGGTCCCAACCCCACTTCGATCTCAGCCCCGCCGGCTTCTGGGAAGTTCCCCCATCGTCCTCGCGTTACAAGATCTTCGTCTAAAGCTTCGTCTGCCCCGGCTCTCCTTAGAGTCTCCCCCCCATGATCCTCAAGGCCCGTCTACCGCCTCTCCCGATGGAGAGGGAGCGCCCGACCTACCGGAAATGGACTGTGATGAGGTCGCCGCTGAAGGCTACGAGGGGTTACCTTCCCTGGACCCCTTCGTGCTCGACGAGAACGAATCCAAGGAGTCATCAGAGGAGTCTCCCCCGTTGTGGATTCCCCGCCGGAAGGTCATGACGTCCTCCTAACTGGCCGCGGCTCTTCCTTGGTCAAAGACGCAGTTGGAGGGCTTGCGTATCCAAGACCTCACTGGTGCCCTCGTCACCCGGGCTTTGACTCGCCCGCCGTTGTGGATATTTCCGCCGGCTCCCGCTATACCCAAGGACACGGACTGGGATGCCAAGCTAGTGGCGATCGGACTGTTGGGCGCGATCTTATCCCACAAACCTTGGACCGTACTGGCGACAAAGATGCCAGACATAGGTCTACCCCATGACGGCTGGTTCGCGGATTTTCGGGAAGTCTGTAACGGGTACCTCTCTCGGCATGGGCAAGCCATCTGGGAGTCTACCCATCATCTCTTCATTTCCGTTGACGCCGGACGTGAGTCCCCCGAGCTAGCCAAATACCGAGCCGACCGCAAGAATCGTCGAAACCGCGCGACTGAGGGCTGGACCAAGCTCTGCAACTTCGTTGTTGACGGAATCCAGCGCGGCCACTGCGACTTGGACATTTTTCTCCACCCTATCGTGCTACATCTGGCCAACCGCCGGGTGGAGAAAAGCGGACATTCGGCCGAAAGCGGGACTTGGTATCCAGGATTGGGTCGGCGTCAGGCTACCACACTCCAAGCTTCGCTCGATGAGCTCGACCAACAGGATCCGTGGCGCAACCAGTACCGGCAAGACCCCGATCGCCACCCTGGGCTGCGTGCCCCGACTCCGGAACAAGTTCTGCTGAGCTTCTCCGGGGGTGATTCATGAGGCTAGCCTTGCATATTCCTATCTTCTTCATTCATTAATGGCTATTAGCCTCGATAATACATTTTTCTTTCCATTTTCCACGTAGTAACCACTTGTTCATCTTTCTCATCCGACATCTCCCATCCGGCACCATAATGACTCGAAGATCACTCCAACTCCCGATCCGTCTGGCACCATACTGATTACACCCGACATCTCCCATCCGGCACCATAATGACTCGAAGATCACTCCAACACCCGATCCGTCCGGCACCATACTGATTCGAAGATTACTCCAACACCCGATCGGCCCATTTCTGACCCGACTAGTTTCCATCCGCCGATTGCTCGGCTGACTGGTGTCAGTTGATCCGGCCGTGCCTGCTGCCCGGGAGCGGGTGGACAAATTCTCTGCCTCACCTTCTTCGTGGGTCTGCATGACCCCGAAGCGGTTTTGGTTCGCCCGCCGGCGATCGAATTTTCTCATTAAAGCTCCACATTTGAAATCCAGTTCGTCCACCCACGACCGCTCCTCGAAATTTTTCCACTGCACGAGAAACTCTCTGTGGATCCGCCCAAACCGGGTTTTCCGTCCATTCCGAACGTCCAAGATTTCTTCTACTTCGTATTCATCCGGGTCTAACGGCTTGTCCCAGCTGTCCTCCGGCATTAGGGCCTCATCGAAATCTAGCCGGTCGCTCTCCACCGTAAGGCGTGTATTCGGGCGGTCCGGGAAATGCTTAACCAGCTTCAACTTGGAAACATGCACTATCGGGAAAACGCTAGATTCCGTGCCTGCCGTGGCCAGCTTAACTGCATGATCCCCGACCAGTTCTGCTACTCGGAAGGGGCCATGCCACATATGCGCCAACTTCCGTGCATAACCCTCCTTGACCCGATCCAGATACAGCCATACCCGGGAACCGGGCTCTATGCCGTGTTCCCTGGCTCGGTCGTTGTTCTGATCGGCGCGGTCCTTGATTGCTTGTCGGAGGCGTTCGTTTACTTGTTCCCTCGCCAGTGAATAGTGGCGTTGCACTCCCATCCTCCAGCGGCGGGCGTCTCTGTCCCGGCTTCTGGTGCACCCTATTGGTATGGCGGCTTCCAAAGTGGATCGGGGATCCCATCCGTAAGCCAAATAGAAAGGGGTGTCGCCCCTTACCCGATCGTACGACGAATTGAGAGCGAAAACCAGTCTCTTCGCATATTTGTCCCAGTCGCACTGATCCGCCTCCACCACATACATCTTGAGGGCTCTGGTTAGAGTCTGAACCATCCTTTCGGCCTTTCTGTTCGCCTGCGGGCGGTAAGCCATAGTTGCGCTCTGTTTCTGTCCTAAGATCTTGTTGAAGGCTCGGAATACGTCCGCCATAAATC
Organism: Sclerospora graminicola; assembly: GCA_001887855.2. Classification (NCBI taxonomy): domain Eukaryota; phylum Oomycota; class Peronosporomycetes; order Peronosporales; family Peronosporaceae; genus Sclerospora; species Sclerospora graminicola. Next base: position 25,276 of record MIQA02018511.1, read on the forward strand.
CGGGCTCCCTATCGTGCCGGATGACCTCGCTCGCCCCGAACCGCCTGAACACACATTCCTCGTAGCTTTGCGCAACCTGTTGGGCGGTACGGGTGGAACTGGCCTTTGCTATGACCAGCCCGGTAAACAAATTCGTCCAGATCAGCAGCTCTGTATACCCATTTCGAGACTGGGGTAAGGACGGGATATGATCCATCGCAATGACTTGAAAAGGGTAGGTAGCTTGTATATTCCCCGGCGACCGCCCTCTGATGGTCGGCCGAACTTTCCCTGTTTCACAGTCCGGGCAACTTCCCACATAGGCTTGTACGCTACGGTAGAGCCCCCGCCAGTGGAAATGTGCCTTAATCTTGTGATATGTCCGGCCGATGCCCTGATGTCCTCCTTCTAAGCTCACGTGATAATGATGGAGGATATCCGGCTGTAGGGTAGTGGGTACGACTAGCCGAGCGGATCTATCTCTCTCGATCTCCGGCTGGTCAGCGTCCCGGTAGAAAAACAGTAGCCCGTTTTCATCCACTTCGTAATCCGGGGCCAGCTTGAAGCATTCTTTAGCTTGTTCGGCTGTCAGTTTATCCACGTCCCCGTTAAGGTATGTCTTGAGATCCACTATCCACTCTTCCTCGTCCTGCGCTTGGAGAATCCGCTCTGCTCGTAACTGTTGAACTATCCCTTCGTTCATTGCTTCTGGGGATAGTGAGCCAGCGGCTGAAGAACGGCGCTTCTGCGATCGGGTGACGGCGCTCACCTGGATTACCTCCTCCGTGTTGGCCGGATGGATAATCTCGGGCAGCCGATTGATCTCCGTCAAATCTGATAACAGAGCTGGATCGGAAACCGTTACCCCCACGTTGTCACGCATGGCCAGCGTAGCCAAGTGATCTGCGCTCTTATTCCAGTCCCGTTTGACATGTATCAGCTCGTGTTCTGGCCATCTCCGCAGGGCGGACATAACCCGATCGTTCAACAATCTCAGCCGGGGTGCCTTGCAATCTATCTCTCCTGTGATTTGCCGGATCACCAGATTGGAATCACCACATATGATGATCCGCCCCTGTGTCCGGCCAGCCAACAGATCTAGGCAAAGTAAAAGCCCCCTGTACTCCGCTTCGTTCACCGTTATGCCAGGCGTGAAATCCGAGGCGGCCGCGACCACTTTCCATTCGGGCAACTTCCACACAATAGCGCTATAGGCCCCGACCCCCTTCTTTACACTCGCCGACCCGTCAAAACTCAAAACCATTAATTCCTCCGTGGGTCCCACTGTTGGCGGCGGTAATACGATGGTTTGTCGAGGCTGCTTCCGAGGCGCGATCGCTATCAGTGCTTCCTCCACTTCTGCCCTTGGGGTAATGCTGGCAGCCAGCGTGCCCAGTATTTCCTCTTCTCCCTTAGTACACTTAATCACTTCGAGGGACCATTGAGACAGCAGAGCCGCCCATCTACCCAGCCGGCCGTCAATTCCATTCGCCGTCAGGAGCTCGGTTAAGTTTGTAAGTTAAGTACATTTTGTTGAAAATCTAGCAAGAATTATTATATCGTGTGAACTGCTAGAAGAAAAGGGGTTTGAGATGACTTAAGTACATGTAAAACGCATAATGTTGAACCGCGAAACAAAAAACATCATCGATATCGAAATGATCAACAAGGTTTTAGCAGTAAATATGAAAATCGACAAACCGGCTGAAAGCAGGGAAAAACAATACTCACCTTATAGAATGAAAGCGACCAAGAATTCGACAACGGATTAGATGAACAGAGTGGGTTGTTTTTGCATTTTCATGCTAGACTTGGGCATTTTAGCTATGATGCAATATAAAGGATGATAAAAAACCCTAAGCGCGGAATTTTACTTACCGACACTAAAAAATTGAATTGCTTGATATGTGCCCAAGGAAAGCAGACGAAGAACGCCAGGTCAAGGAAAGACAGTGGGCAAAACGCACCGACCGATCGAATAGATGGTCGTGTTTGCTCAGATTTAAAAGGACCGATTACACCAAACGACATTCGGTAATCGGTACATGATAAATTTCGTGGACTTTAAGTCCAACTATGTCCACGTATTTTTGGCAAAAACGAAGGATGTAGCAGCAAAAATGTTTGAACAGTTCTTGGTTTTCTTTGGACGACAATTTAATTTCAAAGTTCATGTGTTACGCATCGATGGCGGTGAAGAATACAAAAATTTGGACGGTTTTTGTCAAAATACTGGAGTTTTACAGCAGATAAGCTCGGCGAATAACCAGTCAAGCAATGGAAAGGCAGAAAGAATGCACCGAATCATTATGTATAGGATTCGGTGCATGTTGTTTCGTGTGGCCTAAGCCTTGCATTCTTGGGAGATGCCGTTCAAAATGCAGTATATCTAATAAATCACAACCCAGTGAAAGCGAGCTTCGTCTATTGAGTTACTACTGGAAAAGTTCCGGGTCTGGGTAAAATAGTTGCCTTCGGATTGCCATACACGGTATACCGAGATCCCGGTAAGAATTCGCTTGCACGTAGGGCACAAGAAAGTGTAATTGTGTGAAAAAGCGAAGAAGTGAAGGGGTAGAAGGTTTTGTTAAGTCTGATAGAAACGTTGTTGCAACCAGCATATCCGAAACATCGAAATGATTGATCAAGCTCAGAGCAAGAAAAATCAAGCAGAATATGATAAAGAACTCAAGCGCTAGAAGGAGTTTAAGGCGATGAAATCAACGAAAAATCATCAAAAGCCAAGGAAACAATGAAAAATAAAAAAGGAAGGTGTGGCAGCGCGACAGACATAAACAAGGAGCTACGTAGGATAACAAGTTGATAAAAATGAAGAACCTTTTACCGGTTGTTCTTCCCAATTGCTTAATTCAAAACGCCCACCCAAAGACGGGACATGTATAAAAAGTGTATACCCATGCGTATAGTTCTAGAACAGGTTGTTTCAGATTTCAATATGATCAATGTCGCATTTTTGCAAAAAGATTCGCCACTATTTGTCATGTTACCACCAGTGGGGGCGGTGCCAAATTCGCCATGTCCTCTCCCGCATCGCCCGCATAGTCTTTTACATAATGCCATGCCGAAGTGTGGGCTCCAGCGCAGTGAACATCACAGCGTAAAACATGTACAGGGGCTTCACAATCACCCAAAAAGATAATGAAACTAATACATATATTGTATATTCCTCTCTACCTTTTACTCATGGTTGTTTCCCTCAACTTACGTTTTGCAAGCACTTTGCCAGTACAGTACTGTACAGGCTGCCGCTGCCAGACACGTCGTTGTGCACATTATACCTTACGTAGCAATTCTGCTGCGGTACACCTAACCTTAACAGACGGTACCTTGGTCATTTTGAAAAATGTTACCGCAAAACATTAGTTGTATCCGACGTTTTGTTGTATCCGACGATAATATTTGTCCAATCAAAACACCCCATTCCATAGCAGAAATCCTTTTGTTCTATCCGACAGAATGCACTCACTGACAGCCAATCAAAAAATTGGTGGCTGCTGGCTACTCAACCTGCTGTCTACTCAACCCGCTGGCTTGGTTAGTTTTCCTCATTGACCAACATGCCACGCGGTCGAAACAGAGCAAGCGAAGACAGAGGGAGGAAGCCATGACAGTACGTGAGGAATGCGCCAACACATAGCTTTCGGCTCGCGGTGATCGACCACTTCGACGCACACGGCATGCCCGCGACGCTCGAACGGTTCTACCCAGGCGTTGTCGGCTCGGCAAGGACACGTCTTGAAGAAATTCATCTTCTTGACAGCGATGTCGGCACTGTATCGGTTGCTAACGATGTTGTCGACGGCATTCTTGAAAGCTGTGTGTAGATTACCGAAAAATATATGTTAGTGTTGCTTCTTTGAACACACGAGTTGAAATTTAATTAACTTACCAATTTATGTGCGGAGTATTAACGGGGTTTGAACTCGCGACAACCCTGCTCGCCGAAGCGCTCTCAATAAGTCCTTAACCACTCAGACTGTCAGCACATGTGGAAATGGCTGCGGCAAACAACACCCTTGTCGTTCTGTTCAGTATAAAATGTCAGAGGGGGAACATTACATTCCACAGGTTCTCAGGAAAATTATTTTTGTGGGAACATGACTGTCGGACACAACTAATGTTTTGCGGTACGTCGAAACGTTTGGTCTGTATACAGCCCATTTTTTGTATTGGTTGTTTTGAATCAAGCAGTTGGGAAGAACGACCGGTAAAAGATGTAGTACCACTTTGTAGAAATAGTCCCATGACCAAAATAGTGATCAATTCAATTCAACAGATATAATATCAGCACACTTTATTTTTGTATGGAAGAGCAAATACCCTATTTCCCTGGATCATTTTATAAGTGGTAACCATTAAGCCACGGGCGCCAGACAAGTTACGCTGGACGAAAACAAGCAGGTGAAGCTCCACGTGGAGCAAAATCCACAAATTAAAAGTTGGGCACTTCAAGAATGGATTTCTTCGAAGTTTGGGGTGCGTGTGGAAGGATATAATCGTACACGCAAAGTATGGAACAGGCGAGTGCAAGATTACAGAAGCAATTGGATCGAACGACATCTGAAAAGCTGAATCGTTGGCAACGATTCGGACATAAGAGATTTAGTCAACTCGTAATTTTTTGAATTAGTATCATTCAGTTGCTTTTTTTTCTTCTGTACACTGCCAAGCAACGTTCGTAGATCCTCATAGTAGACAACGGCGCGATCCAACGTCATACTCATCCCTTCCAAATTATTTTCTTTTAGCAAATTCACATGCAGCTCTAGGTGGAGCGATAAAATGGCGTCGAGATTTTATCCACACTTAACTCTGCAAGACGATGGCGATTGCAATGGCCAAGACCCAAAAAAAGCTCAGCCTTAACGTTGATGGGGTTCCGGCATGTCGTCGAAATTCATCCGCTAATGAATTGACTGAAAGTTGAAATACGCGATGCGTCGCCAAACCTGTAGTGTAATGAAAATTGAACCGACACGAGATTAAAAGTACCGGCTACTGCGTGCGGTAGCGGCAGAGCGCCGTGTCATCTTTCATGCTCATTCCAGTAATGCATTTCATTCCGTAGCAAGTCGGCGACGCCGATATCCCTTCGATAAATTGCACTTCGGTCTTTGGTCGATCCCCAATGTTTCGTCCACCCTGGGAGAAGGAAGTGTACCGCTCTACGGCATCTCCCAACGATTTCTGAGCAATGTCGACCCCCACACACTTGGATAAATTGCGTTTTGTCCACTTCATGAGATCACCACCTCTGCAGCCCTCCCGTTGCGAATATTCATGAATTAAGATGGATTTTACCCATTGTTCAGGGCACGGATATGAAACAGCAAACTCTCCGCTCGACCATTCTGCCATTATCGCGCCGTTGCAGCTGATTATAGAACGCTGCCGCCGCATCGTGATCTTTCTCCGGTGCGTTCTCTTCGTCACCATTTTTCGGCATGAGCTCATACGACCACTTCGAACCTTTTCCTGTGTCTTTCATCAGTGACATTCGATCCGGACACGACACTAAGTTTGAAATGCGCATGGTCTTGGACATGTTTTGTGCCATCGGTGCACGTGGAGACGCGGTATCTGCAATTAAAAAAACAATTAATTCCTCCACACTTCAGTATTACCGTATCTCCTCCCCTCCCATAGATGGCGTTTCTAACTCGAATTTGCCACATAAGGAGGTGTGACTGTAAGTCTGATTGGCGATTTTAGAGCAAGTTCTTTAACTGAAGAGAACACGGTAGCAAATGAGCGACTCCACTGCAAAGACACTTTATTGCATCCGACACGGGGAGTCAACATTTAATGAATGGCGCAAGCGTAGCCTCTGGAACTTTTCGTGGATGTGGATTCGCGATCCCATGATCATTGACGCACCGCTCAGTAACGAGGGACTGAAACAGGTTCAATAATTCTCAACTATTCATCGTGTCAATTTATTACTTAGTCTCGTCTTGCTCAATAATGCAGGTGGTTAAACTTCAGGAATTGATTCAAACAAAGCAATTGGAAAATAACATTCAATTGGTACCGAAAGCGCAGGCAAATGATCACATGACACAATTATCATGCTCATTGCTATTGTGTGCACTTCACATATTTTAGATCATTACTAGTCCATTGACAAGGGCAATTCAGACGACCATTGGAGCATTTAAAGACACAAAGATCCCCATCATAGGTAGCTAGCTATTCACTCTGGACACTAGAATATCTGTATTTATACTATTTCTTTCTTGTAGTGGAGCCTTTGTGTCGAGAGATGCTAGACACTGCATGTGATATTGGTCGAGTACCGACGGACCTGGAGCAGCAGTTTCGCACCCAAGCAGACATTGACTTTTCCTTGCTGGATCAATTTTGGTGGGTAGAAACGCAAAAGTTTCCGCGGACAGAGCCGGGTAATGCACCCCAGGCCAGCATTGTGGCGCCCACGTCGGCGGATGAAGTGATGCAACTGCGAGAATCCAAAGAGGAGCTGGATGCACGAATTCGAGAATTTGTTGCTAAGTTGGCAAAGAGGCCAGAGCAACACATTGCTGTCGTCGGTCATTCTTCCTTCTTCAAGCGCATGCTGGCAATGAACCGCAAACTGAACAACTGTGAGCTACACGAAACTCCATTTCACGACATTCAAATTCGCTTTCCTCAGTAGTTGCACGACAACTATTCATACATGATACCAATGACCCTATATTTCTTATTTACCGATGAGAATACAAGAGCTACATAATTACTGATACTCAGTCACTTGCCTTGTCAGAGTCCTTCCTGCGGTTCCTAGGTTGATTTTTGTTTCGATCGACCTAAATGCATCAGTGATGCGACAAGCACTCCACCAAAGCCAAAAATCATAGCTGGCATCATAACAACCATAAAAATTGGCTCCCCGCCGTGATATTCACGACTATAAATGACAGCTTGTAAAGGAAGTCCAAGGATCATGCCGAGCCAAAAGGTGAGATTTCCTAGGCGCGTGCCACGCAATCCCCGACCATAGAAAATGATGACCATCTGCACCATTTGTAAAATAAAAAAATACATCTTGATGGTTCGAAACATGAGGATAAAGACGCATTCGTGTAGCGCCGCCGACACGAGGAATGTAAATGTAGTGGCATACGTCTTCGAGATGTTGTAGTTGTCCAGCGTCTCAAGATACACATGTCGTAGCAAGAACTCGTGCACAGGTTTGTTCCACTTCCGAGCAAACTCGTCAAAGGTTGTACTATTCCACCAATCTCCATAAAAGTCTCGATCAGCCAAGTACGTAATCTCAGCAAAGCCGTTGCAAATGCACTCGAAGATAATAAACCACGCGAGGAGGTAGCATCCCAGGAACGGAAGGAGGAGACTGACGATTGATAATGCAGGATTCACTGTTCCTGAATCTTCTAGGCGAGGCATTACGTGTGTCGTCACGATAACGTACAACATTGATATTCCCATTATGACAGACATAGTCTTTTCAACCAAGTATCCCCATCGAATTCGAGTGGTGCGTGGAAAGTTGGGCTCGTACACTAGTGATGGGATTAGCAAATACATTGTGTAGTCCTTGATATCTGGTGATGGCGGCTTCTGCTCAGCTCGAGAGATTTCTAGCTTGGTTCGTATGTACGAGTGCATTTTCATTAACAGCACCAAACCTTCGATAAATGCCGACACTGCGTGAATGAGGTTCCAGTCGCGCCAAACAATGCACACAATAGTAAAAAAGAACAGCAGACTTTGCAACGTGTGGTGTACAATATTGATAAGCAATCGATTTGAAAATTTCTCGGTCCCAGCCATATACACGGGTATTAGAGCCGTGTACGCGTAAATTGCTTGGCACAAGAACGTCGCCAGGACTTCGAGCAAATGCGTCGAGTAAAAAACCGAAACTAACAGCTTCATGTCGGCTGGCTCCTTCCTCGTGAAAAGGTTAGTAAAAAGTGTCGTAAAGACATAGAGCACACCTGCTAGCATTGCCAAATTGTACATTCCGCGAAACTCAGAGCTGTGCACGCCGGAACGAGCATCTGCCGGGTCTAATGGGGACACAACGTCACGGAATTTTTTCACGCGCTTTTTGCTTGTGGTGGGTGAGCGCACGTAACGTGGAGGTTCGAGAAGCGGGGCCATCTACGTAATTGGTATGGTGCCACGCAAGAAGTTTTTGAAAATGGGAAAGTGCGGCGTCAGAAAACAGACCATCTTGGTCACGATTGCACACACCGACACCGACAATCGATTTGAAGCGAAAGGTCACACGAACTTCAACTTAAATTGAGCGCTCAAATAAATAATATACTACTTCTGTAGTAGTATATACTAGCAGTGAGTGTTATACAACGTTGAAGGTGTGCAAGTCAGGAACTCGACAGTGAATACCAGCGGTAATTGTGTCCGAACAGACGTCTACAACCGCTTGATTGAATGTTGTTAATAGGTAGAAACGCTGGGTATAAATACAATCAATAACGTTAGCTTAACTTATCATTCTATCTTTAAGCACTACTGTAGCTAAAAATAAAGCATGTCAAAGCTGGAATTAGTAGTACCGTAGTGCAAAGAAGAAAGAATCCAGTGAGGTGGAGCGCATTCGAAGTTGGTATTTAGTTCTAGCACAACCATATTTAAAATATGCTGCAGGCCGCGGTTTATGACTTGGTCAGTTTAACGACCATAACAGGTAAAATGGTGCTACCTTCCCCAAAGTCACTTCAACTGAGGAATTTTAACTTCTTTATATTATAGAGAATGAATTCTCCGAGCCCATCAAAAATTCTCCAGCTATTACCTCATCATGGAAGACGAAAGCTGAGAGCTGCGTGACCCAAGACATGCAGCTTCGAAGACTTTGGTCTCAACCTGACTGGACGCAGTTCATGTTGCGCTCGAAAACGTATCTCCAAAACAAAACAAAGGCAAGTGGTGCACCGCCTCGTACGTACCAGTAGTATACAGTATGACTAGCATAATGTGCCTTATGATTGATGGTAATATTCTGTACAGTTTTTGAGCTGGTGTGGTTCGAGTCTTTCAAAGGCACGCACGAAGAGCTGATGCATGTTTGCAGCTCGAAAAAAAGTTTCGTGAGCAAGGCTACAGCTAAATTTGGCAATGATATGCCGCAACTCTTTGTCGTAACACTTATAATTCCAGGCAGCCCACTAGTCGCTTGCGTGCAGTACTTTGTAAGAAGCCCATGCACTAGTTCAGATTTAACAGAGGCTGAAAAATTATGGGAGCGGTTCCTTAACAGCGACGATGAGTTTCGGAACGCGCGTTTTAAATTGATTCCAAGTATAGTTGACGGTCCATGGATCATTCGAAAGAGTGTTAGCACTACTCCCTGCATCATCGCCAAGGCGATTAAAACCACGTATTTCCAGACACCTGCATACTTGGAGGTGCACGTGGACATTTCGTCCGACAGAATTGCAAAACATATAACGTCCCTTTGCCGGTCCCAATCGACAAACTTTACAGTCAACATGGGCTTTGTAGTCGAGGGCCAGAGTGATGAAGAACTTCCTGAGGCATTGTTGGGCTGTGTGCAATACGCCCGTATGAATTGCCAACTTGCCACACCGCTATAGACCAATTATTTTGAAGCATCTCGGTCAGATATTTACTACGGTACTCTAGAACAGAAGTAAAAAAGTCACAAAAACAAAATATATTGCAATATAATAATGTAAGGTGCATCGTGTCAATTCTCAAAGCGGCTGTCTCTAATCGTTTCTCTGTGGACCTGACGTCAGGTCTTCCCGCCAAGCGAAGCGTCTGGCCAAGGAGCGTGAGTCGAAGAATGACGCTATCAGAGATGAGGAGGTGGACTCGGAGCTGAACAAACAACTGGAGGAGAAGCGACCTACCAATGCAGGCTTTGCATTTCTAGCAGACTCAGACTCGGAAGTGGACGAGCAACAGGAGGAACAACGATCTACCAATGTAGGATTTTCATTTCTAGCAGACTCAGACTCAAATGCGAGCAATAGCGACGAGTTGGAAAATCAAGGTAGTGAAGACGAGGCCAGCAAAACACTGGTGGGTCTAGATCTACCCCAAGGAAGGAAAAAGTGAGTGAGATGCCGGATTTTGATTTTAATCAAGCTAAATTCGTGCGTGTGAATTGATTTCGTAGGAAAAGTAAAAAGAAAGGCAAGAAAAACCGTTTGGTAAAGAATGGGAGAAACCAAGAAAGCGAGTCGGTGGACGACATCTTGGAAGCGTTGGCAGCAAAGGCTGGCAATTTAAAGATGGACGAAGCTACGCCAGTCCATAATGAACAAGAGCAGTCTGTGTTTGGTGTCCAGATGAAATTTGCAAATGCAGACAAGGAGATGAAGCGAATATTCGGGGTGAGTCGTGGACGAGATTTAGGTGGGTGCTTGGTAGTGTTGCTAACTGAATGGTGTACCTGCCTTATGCGAACAGGTTAAGGAATGCAGCCGGAGCATCATGAAAAAGCGGGGTGATCCAAGGTAAGACAAAGCCAATAATTCAGGTTCTGTATTATAAACGAGTCAGTGCTAATAAAGCGTTGTGATGGCATATGTCCGTCCAGGAGAGCTAAATTGACAGCTAAGAAGGTAATGTTGATAACGCCATCAGATGATTGGCCTCGCCCACCGACTTTTGTCGGTGGTGGTATTCGCTGGACCCGATGTAACAAACCCAAAGGAGTTGGCTGGAATAGCGCGTGTAATTATCATGAAATTACGTGGTCGATTGCGTACAAGAAGGTTGGAAGTTGTACTATTAATCGCCTGAATTTCTCGAAATGCGATGTCAGTTGGCTATAACTCATTGTCTGATTTGTAGTTACAAGAAGAGTTTGAGCTCCTCCAACGAACGCATGACCCGAACCTCATCGGTCACTTTCTGCAACGACATCCCTATCACATTGATGCATTGCTCACGATGACCGAGGTGTTCCAGCACCACGGTCAAATGGACCACGCCACTGACTGCATCAAGAGGTGCATATACATGCTGGAACTGGCGTGGACTGATCACTTCGATGTTTCGAAAGGAAACTGTCGTATGGATATTCAAACGGAGCACAACGAGGGTTTCTTTCGAGCGCTGTTTTTGCTCATGAAGCTAGTTGGACGACGAGGATGTATGCGGAGCGCTTTCGAAACAGCTAGACTACTGCTCAGTTTGGATCCTCAAGGGGACCCAATGAACGTTCTTCTGGCGATTGATTACTATGCGCTGACATCTCGCCAATGTCAGTTTCTCATCGACTTGTTCGATTCCAAGACACCTGCTGTAGATCGCTTCGCTAGCAGTGAAAAGAAAAAGGGTCCCAAAAAAGCTTCTTCAGGTGCACCGGACACCATAGCGGCACTGCCTAATCTACAGTTTTCGCTCGCTCTTGCTCAGTAAGTAAGTGCACTCGTCACAGGTAGTCAAAAGCTAATTTTGCACTGTATACCGCAGTTTCTTTCTAGGAAACGAAAACCAAGCTAGAGATCAGCTGGCTGCAGCATTGCTCAAGTTTCCGGCGATGCTAAAACCACTGCTGGAAAAAATATCTGCTGACTTGTCCTCACGTATGTTGTCGTTATGGCTCAGTGTGCTTATTTATTATTTACGTTTGCTCCATGATACAGCTTCATGGCAGTCAATTTTGTCAAGCCGAGTATTTGCCAATGCTCGAAATGTTGATGGAGTGCTACAGCACTTGCTCGACGTCTATGTCACGCGGAATTTTTCAATTTGGAAGGTAAACGACGCGCAGGCGTTCCTACTTCGCGGTGCGCAGCACGCTCTTGCCACTCCATCACTGGTATCTACAAACCATCAGGTATTGAAGCTTCCCAGTTGCTTTGACAAGTACCTTCGTGCTGTCAGCGCAGGTAAGGACACACAGCGTAGTGAATGCGGGAACTGTTTATTGACAATATTTGTGCATTTGATATCAAGACTATTCGGATGAGATCACCACGTTGCCTGCGGACCACCCGATGCTGCAGCCACCGCAGCTTCGAAACGGTCAACCATTGGATGCCGAGGCCCTTGCAGCGTTAGCACGAGCGCAAGAGGAATTTGAGGCGGGCAGCTTACCAGCCGACACCAACCCACTATTGCTATTTTTGCAGACGCTGTTACCATGGAACCGCGTTCAAGGCGCAGGCCAGCACCAACAACCGCCACCACAGTGATCTGCACCTCACTGAGAATGATTGTACAGGAGTGATACCGTTGGATGACGCAATCATGCTCAATAAGTTGTACAATCAGCGTAATCGCGGCGAGGTCATTTTGCGTCGGAGCTCCGAAGATAATATATCATTTTTGGTAATGCAGATTTTGATCCTACCAGTTGACACAAACATACCGTGGTACAGGTATACTGTATCGCTATGCACTGTGATGTGGGGTATACCGTAAGTAACGACAAAAAATTGAAAATTTGGTATCGAGCCATTTGCTGGATTTTGTGCCAATTGCTCCGTACCCATCGTCTCGGACTAAAAATCACCCTCACTCGAGATTCCGCACTCCCCGGCACACCATGGGCAACAGCAGCAGTAGCGGCAATGCCGGCAATGTGCGTCTGCACGGCAAGCGCAACAACACATCACATCGCCGTGCTCAGCAGCAAAAGACGCAAGCGCAGGCGGAAGAAGTCGCTGGTGCGCAATCCTCCGCCCCTCCTGCGCCTTTGCCGCCTGCTGCGCCTGCCGCAGTGCGTCGAAATCCACAGACGCGAGAGCGCAAGGCCTTTAAAGAACTGGCAAGAATGATGTCACTTACTTTTGTTATCTTGTTGTAATCTAATGATACTGCTAATCTAAAATCTAGATAACGGGCGAGTTGCGCGATGTGAACGAGTTGTACGACATCGAGAAGAAGGAGCTAGGTCACGGTCACTACGGTACCGTCCGCGTGGGTATCAGCAAGGCTACGGGTGAGAAAGTAGCAATTAAGACCATTCCCAAGGCTAAGGTGAGCCGGCCGGAGACCATGAGACGTGAAATTAATATCCTCAAGACCTTGGACCACCCCAACATCATTAAACTTTATGACGTGTGTGAGGGCAATCGCCACTTGCACTTGGTCACGGAGCTCTGTACGGGTGGAGAGCTATTCGACCGCATTATTGCACGTGGACACTACAGCGAGGCTGATGCTGCTGTGCTTGTGCATAAAATTTGTGACGCCGTTAAACATTGCCACGACCGTGACATTTGTCACCGAGATCTAAAGCCTGAAAATTTTCTGTTTGCGACCAAAGCAGAAGACGCAGAGCTCAAGGTCATTGACTTCGGACTTTCCCGCATGGACGACGGCTTGAGTGCTGGCGTTATGACTACGCGCGTCGGTACGCCTTACTACATTGCACCTGAAGTGTTGGGGCGTCACTATGACAAATCCTGCGATCTGTGGAGCATTGGTGTCATCATGTACATTTTATTGTGTGGATACCCACCATTTTATGGCGACACGGATCCCGAGATCTTTGCATCGGTTCGAGCTGGTCGCTACGATTTTGACTCACCGGAATGGACAAATGTGAGTGACGAGGCAAAGGATCTGATCAGTCATCTGCTGCTTGTGGATGCGTCCAAGCGACTGACGGCGGAGGAGGTACTGCGTCATCCGTGGATCTCTGGCTCGGCGCCAAGATCTAGTATGACACTGAACCCGAACATCTTCGCGAGCTTGAAACGGTTTACAGGCAACAATAAACTTAAAAAAGCGGCTTTGGGTGTCATTGCAGACTTAGCCACGGAGGGCGAAATTGCTGAGCTGAAGAATCAATTTATGGCAATTGATAGTGATGGCAATGGAGTGATCACAGTCGCTGAGCTTGCTGAGGCGCTCCGCGAAACAGGTCTTGGTATGATTGAGGAAGAGGTGCTAGAACTTGTGAAGGGCATCGACATTGACGGTGACGGACTCGTTGATTACCCCGAGTTCCTGGCGGCTACCATGAAGCGCAATCTGGCCAACCAGAAAGAGCATCTCATCAACGCATTTAATTATTTCGATACTACAAACACGGGGCACATTAGCAAGGCTGATCTTGTGCAATTCATGGGCAGTGAAGAACAGGCACAGGAAATTATCGACGAGGTGGACGCCAACGGGGACGGTGTCATTAGCTTTGAGGAATTTGTGGCAATGATGGACCGTAAGGGATATGGCGATGACTCAGAAATGGATAGTTTGGACAATAATAGTTTCATGTCGGCGGCACATTATACCAGCGCGAAGGTCCAGTCTCCCATCAAGGAGACGGAGCTCTAGCCAGGTGAGTTGTAGCAAATATACAGATTTCAACCGCTAAGTAGTACCACAGCACGATTTTTTGTGAGGGTCACTTGGTATTAGTGTAATCTTGTCGAGATTTTATTTCGTCTCTCTCAGTGCGATCTACTTATTGGCCTTGTTACGCCGATTGATCCGGTCGTGTCTTTTCTCGGCAGCTAGCTTTTGCGCGCGGACGAGTGTTTCGCGCTCAGCACGCCGAGCTTCTTGTGCCGTCATGGAGGAAGAGTTGTTAGCGGTGCGTTGAATCGTCAGCTCCTTTTCACGTGCCTCTGTTCTTTCGTCCATATACTGCGCAAGTTTGTGTTGGTAGTGGCGACGCGAGTTGGTTGAAAAGTTTCCAAATACCAGACGTCCAGGACCTTTAAGCTTGAACCCCGATGTCTTCTCTTCATCTTTCGCTTCCTTGCGCCGAGCTAACGTCTTTGTTGATGGAGAGAGGTCGGGAATGTTGGACAAAAGCTGGTAGAGATTTGGGGCCGAGATACTTTCCACAGCCTCTACATATAGTCTTTCACTGTCGTCTGGTGGGTGTACGACACTACACGGAGCAGCCTCGCATTTGGATTGTACGACGCGTTGCAGCTCTGACAGCGATGACGCCACGTGCTTTTTGTGCATACGATCCCCTCGTCCAACTAGAAGACACTGTAGTTGCGGCACTCGAGCTGCAGAAGTTGTGAGATCGCAAGATACTTGAACTTCCACCTCGTCGAGAATGCGAAACACCGTGGATTTACTACCAGGAGCCACAACTTCAAGAGCCTTGTGGTCCGAGTCTGTCCACATTAGCTGCGCCTGCGGGATTCGCCGAATACATTTCGCTCCAGCAAAAGCCCCAGTAGCCGGATCAGTGTCCACAATACGTACACCAAGCATCAAAGGATCCATTTGCACGACATTGTTTCTATCGCGTAAATAAACAGGTGCACGGAAATCATATTTTGGCACGTACACAATCAAACCGTTCTGTTTGAGAGCCGTAATAATTGCGGGAACTTTTACCGTGTGCGTGCTGAAGTACAGGGCCAGGAAGAGAGCATCACAAGCATGTGCTGCAAGCTTAGCTTGTCGATTCTTTTGATTGAGATGACGCGCTAGGGGCACCAACTCTTCCGCAGGAAACAAGTTATCTCCATTTTCCATGATAACATCGTCACTTGCCGCGACAGGCATTTTCGTTTGACTTGTCGGTGCAATTGTCACTTGAAGTTGACTCTCGACCGACGAAAGTAGATCATCGAGAAAGTCTTCATCGACTTCCTCACTATTCAACACGGAGGGGACTAACGTCTTTGGTAAAATCAATGGGGCTGAAGTATTTGTCAGAGGCTGCTGCTTTGCGGAGGATCGAGGAGGGCTTGGAGCTGAAATCGATGCTAAAAGCTGACGATGCACGATAATATCAGCATAGCGACGGATCGGGGACGTGAAATGCGTGTAGTATTGCAATCCAAGCCCATAATGTGCAAACCTTGTGACGTCATTGTTCGCTATTGCGGTATCTCCGGCTAGCACAGCTCCAGAACTTACATATTCAGCTTCAGCCATCACACGTACTGCAAGTGACTTTAACAATGACATTGTCTTGTTGTCCATAGATCCTGAGCGTTCTGCTGCCGCGAGCGACTGTTGTAGCGTGAAATTGTTCGTAGCATCAATGACAACATCACGCGCTTTTGCAAGTTGAACCAGCTGTAGAAATCGGTCTCCAGACGGTGGTGGATGTCGACGTAATAGTGCGTGAGTCGGAAATCGCTCCACAATCTTGCGAGCGACAGTTGTATTTGCAAAAATCATCAATTCAGCGATCGTGTTGTGGATCTCTAAATTTTCTTTTACGGTAATCTCAACGTCTTCTTGGCCAAGCTCTGACGCGGTCAGGGAAAATCGCACCTCCTCCTGCTTTGACAGATCCAATCCACCCTGTGATCCACGCGTACGGCCTAGCCGACGACCAATATCAGTGATAATGCGAAGATCCTCGCGTAAAAGTTGTTGGAGTTTTACAGGTATACGACCTCCAGCTATCCCCTCAGCTTGCTCAACTGGTGGAGGCTTTGACCTTGATAAACCCTCTCGCGGTGAATCGTCGACATCTGCATTGACACCCTGAAGCAAACGATGGGCTTGTTCATACGTCATGGAAGCACAATTGCGGATCATTGTGCGCCCAAACCACGTTGACTTTTCCACGACATTGTATGTTGTACTGTCGAGTTCCCATATGACACTCACTGCTAAACGATCGCGATTCTCATGAAGTGAGCACAAATCCGCACTCAGCACAGAAGGAAGCATGTCGAGTCGTTGTCCCACCAAGTAAACTGTTGTACCGCGACGTCGGCCCTCCAAGTCCAAAGCTGATCCGTGCTTCACAAAGTAGGAAACGTCCGCAATATGCACACCTAGCTCGATATTACCATTAGGTAAGTGGTGAATTGACATGGCATCGTCAATATCTTGACAACCCTGCGGATCCACGCTGAAAACACGGTGCGTAGTCCTCAGATCTCGACGTCGGGCAAGTTCCTCATCAGGAATTTTCCAATTCAAAAGCCTGTACTGAGCTGGTCGCTTGGCTGTTGAACACTCGGCCACACAACCACCTTCAATGTCAATTGGACAATCGTCACTAGCGGGAAGACAAGCTAATGCTGCTTCGTTAAAAGGTGCCTCCTCCACCTCGTTGTCTACTAGTAATGCACTAAGCTCTGTCTGTAAATTCCCGGGGGCACCAAGAATTCCAATGTAATGGCCATTAGGATAAGAGCTATCAGCAGCCCAACTATCAATCACAATTTTAAGGCGCTTGTCTACTAGCACATCGAGTCGTTGTGAGCGCAAACGAACCTTTGGTAATCGTTGATCCATCGGGACCGCAAGTGCATAATCATCACCAGCGTTAACAGTCGAGGCAACAATAGTAGCCACATGATACTTCGTCGAGCGACTTAATATTCCCACTACTTGACCAGTGGGAATCGCTTCAAACTCTTCCTCATCTTTTTCCGATTTGACATTCCCAACTTCTTGGTGGTCGTGCTCAGTTTCGTCTTGCGCATAGTGCACTAATAACTGGTTACTTTGTGGAACACTCCACTGGGTCGTGGGAAGCATTTTCACCGCTACACGATCTCCATGGATGCCACGATTCATTGCTGCTCGCCCAAATACAAACACTTTTTCAATCGCATGTGGTTTTTCAACAAGGACATACGCTTCCATCGGATTATGAGTGCTCACTTCAAGCTTTCCTGCTAATACTTGAGAAGAGGATTGTGCTAGCATTTCATGGAGTTGAGCACTTGTCATGTGTGGCGCAAATTCAGTTTGTAGGCTACTCACATTGCCGTTTTCGTCTACCAACCGTTGTTTCTCTTCATACATGATAGCTTCAGCCGTATTAGCAGCCAACTCTAACATAAATGCTGTTTCTGCAGAACTTCCCGGCAGTTTCTCCAAAATGAAGGTCTTCCACGTGACAGCTTGAGCATTCACCGAAGCAACAAGTTGGACACTCACGGGGGCATCAATATCTCTCGTCATGAATACCACCTGTGCATTTAATGGAAGATGTTTTCTAGTCACATACCACTCAATCGTCTTTACGAGAGCGCGATCGTTTCTTGTCGTCTGTAATTCCTCTAGCGCCGTCGGTTCGACAAAAGTTTCAATATGATGTTGATCTGGGAATAGGTAGAGACTCACCCCTTCGTCCGTCCCTTGATTATCACGTCGGAAATATTTCCTCAATCTTGTAGCATCACGACTTGGCGCCAGCCTCAAAGCAGCTTGTAAGACACTTTCCAATACCAAAATACGTGGTGCCACTCGACTAAGAAGCGTCTCTTCTTGTAACAGCTCCATGCACTGCAGCAGACTAAAAGCGTCTGGAATCACGTATTCCCCCTCTTCAACCCTTGGCAATACCTCAGCAGGTACCAATGCACGTGCGCAACGACATGTACCACAAGAAGCCACACCACAGTGTACATCACGTCGCAAATATCGTTCTTGAGCTTTGATGGCACCAGGTTTACGTCGACGACTACGCTCTACGAAACTCGTGTCAATACGCACATCTTCCCAGCCCGAACCTCCACTTTGGCGTAATCCTACACGCAACTTTTGAGTTTCCTCTTCTTCCTCTTGCTGCCGCTGCAATAAGAGACGCAAACGTCGAGCGTCCTCATGCTCGTGAAGCTGCCATGCCATTACTGTATGTTAGTGATGGGCATAACGTAAATACATGTAATCCTGATTTTACGTAAAGATACGTCAGCTAGGTAAAATTATAAATTCTGAGTTCATATAAAATTTCAAGGTCATCAGATAAGCTACCGTGTCAGCCCTAGGGATCGATCACTTGAAGAAGGACGACTCCTAGACTTCACGCGTATTCGTTCACTGTCCATCTGGCTCACACGGGTAGTTCGAAAGGAATTTAAATTCGTCCAAGATCAACCACAAGTCGTAGACAATTATAGTCAGAGTGGCTCTCAGAACAATAATAACTGGTGCTGGAATGCGGAGATTAACTGCAAGCGCAATGCGATTCTTCATCACGTAATCAAGCTTTGCTTTAGTTGGCGCTAAAACTTTCAAATTTGTGGTGGAGCCGATTTCCAAATCCAGAACGGGAGTTCTTGGAGGAACTTGGATTCCCACTGGCCCGGACGACCAACAAATATCGAGAGATAACTAATGAATATAAACTTGGCACAGGGATTGTTTTTGTAGATGATGTCGAATTAGAAAGTGCTTAGCTAGTATCGTCTCTAGGTACCTTCTAACGCTAGCAAATCAAGGATGTATGTCCCATCTTCTTAATGTGGATAGACTACCGGTTATAAAACTGATTAGTCCCATTGCTCATCCCTGTTGGAGTAAATGGCTTGTACGCAGTACATTTAACCTTTATAAGAATTACCTCTCTTATCTAATAAAGAAGCATTACCCTTGGTACTCTTTGAAGAATAAACACACAAGAGAATAAGTGGCATTGCATCCGCTACACTTGCACTTATATGTGCATATATACATTAAGTGTTAATGTTTCTACTGAGGTATTCAAACTCTACATGAATGTCTCTACAGACATAATGCTTAGGCCCTGGTCCAAAACTTTTTATTCTCATTCTCAAATCTGATATGCTCCACTCCAAATAAAGGGCACTTTTGGACCACGAAACCATTTTCATTCTATGCGACAATCATGCGGTTGTCATTTTGAAAAATGTTCGGTCCCACGCAAGAGGCTGCCGCTGCTTACGCCGCTGGTCATGCCAAGGCAGGTGCTGCAGTAGGAGTCGGCATTCACGAAGTCGTCGACCCTGCATCCTATTTCTCTGATGTTTGATGGAGGCAATAGCCATTGACTCTACTGCGTAAAACTTCATTTCACATTTTCTCTTCATTATTACTGATGGCGAAATTTAAAAGTGCTCGATTTCGCACCGCCTTCGTCAGGGTCAACAGATTGTGTCTTCAATTACTCTTCTGCTGCTAATTGGACTGGGGGGTTTGTATCTGGCTGTGTGGTCTGGCCACACTCTCCTTAAAAGCTACTACACGCAGACGGTTCCTCGAATGCTTTGCGATGGGGCGTCGGTAATGACGTCGTGATTCTAAATGGTCAGAAATTGCTAAGGTCTTTGCCGCTTGTTTACCTAAATGGGGCAATAAATAAGTTCCAGTGTGACTTGCCGGATTTAAGGTACCAATGCGAAATGGATAAAGACAAAGGGTGCTTATGTTACCCTCAATTGTTTCCGTCTGCAGCGTTGTTTAATCATTGGAATCCGGAAGGCTCATGTACCTCAGGAAATTTTCGATAGTATCTGCCACTTTAACATTTCGAACCCGTTGTGTAAAGTTCAAGCTATTTATTTTGACATGAATTTACTGCAAGCTAATATTTTTTTTCTCTGTAGAATGAGTTTCGCTTGGCACAAATGTTTCGTGAGATGGAAGTGCCGTTAGTAGTTTACGGTGTTCCAGAGCTCACGGCGGTGGCAGAAAGATGGACGGACAACTATTTAACGGAGCAGCTGAATCCAAATGCGCTCTACAAGGTGCATGTTACGAACGACAGTCACTTTATGCATTATCTCAAGAGCAAACAAATCGAAGGTGAAACAAACACGTACGAATCGCGCTGGATGACTTATCCGCAATTTGTGAAAACATTGCACGATGTCCAACTGCTTGAAAAAGCAGGAAAACCTCACGAGTATTACTACTTCATGCTCAAGAAGAAGGATTTCCAAGACCAGGCGGCTTTTCTTTATAAAGAGTTACGATTTCTGAACCCATTGCAAACGGAGTATGATCCACGATTCGGTGACTTTTTTATTCGTGACCCTATCGAAGTCCAAAAGCGTGGTATGCGTTGTCGGCTAGGGATGCAATGTTATATTGCCGAAGGTCATGTTGATAACGGTGTAAACCATATCTCCATGGTCCGTGGAACGAAACGTTACGTGATCGCTCCACCGAGTGTCTGCAAGTGTCAAGGATTGATAACAAAGGGTCAATCTGCGCGCCACACGTCGTACAATTGGTCCGCAATTGATGCTCTGCCGGAAGATGCGCGCAATTGCCCTGCGGCGGAAGTGGCGCTTACTGCTGGTGAAGTTTTATACCTCCCATCGTTTTGATATCATCACATCGTGTCTCTAGACGCTAGTATCCAATGCAACCTACGCTCGGGTTTCATGGGTCGGGAAGATACTAAAAACTTTTTGAAAGAATGTGGCTTGACGCCGTAGGGATTGCAATAAAATACTTCTTGTAATATATATCTCGGACAACATACAATGTCATGATCATAAAATTTGTTTTCATTTTTTAATAGCAATTACTATTGTAGTGGTATATTGTAACGATATATTATTTTACGTGATCGGGTGTCAACTTGCTGCTAACAAGGGGTTCAGCCTCTGTCCCAGCAAACACGTCCCACCATTTTGGTTTCGAAAAATCGCAAGCTTGATCAGAAATCGCAGAGCTTTCGAGTTTTTTCACAAATCCAATGTCTTCCTGCTTTGGAGTGCCAAGGTAGCTAATAATGAGCTTGAGCTGGTCTAAATAATCTTTTCCAGGAAATAATGTCTCTCGTAGCAAACATTTCTGCAAATTTACAGCCCACAGCCCATACGTCGATCGCTGTTGTGTAGTTGAGGCAATTTAACATGATCTCTGGGGCGCGATACCAGCGTGTGAGAACGTATTTGGTCAACTTCGCTTGCTTCCGTATCTCCTGCTCTATTCCTGCCACTGATCGTACACCACCGCGAGCAAGACCGATCGCATACCTTGAGGTCACAATTGGCATTCAACAAGATGTTGCTCGGTTTCATATCCCGATGGAGGACGCCTGCAGAGTGAATATGGTGCAGGGCACAAAATATTTGATACAAAAAGTACTTGACATGGCCATCTGACATTGGTTGCATCGAGTAAATGACCTGATGAAGATCCGTCTCCATGAGTTTCGTGATAATATACATATCATCACGAAACTCGCGCCCATCGCTGACCGTAAGGCCCTGGTCCAAAACGCAAAAAGCCATTCTCATTCTCAAAAAAGCTGACGCTCATTGGTTAAAATTTACCCTACCCCTCCAAATCCATTCTCAGATGAGAATGGCTTGCCTAGCGATTCTCAAACGAAAAACGATTCTCAAGTTGTATTTTGTGTCCGTCACACATATTTGCGCAATCAAGATGGACAACAATGCCGCCGCAGTTCTTTCCGTGACGGCTGTTCTCACAGCCATCACGATGTATTTACGGTCAGCGATGGGCGCGAGTTTCGTGATGATATGTATATTATCACGGAACTCATGGAGACGGATCTTCATCAGGTCATTTACTCGATGCAACCAATGTCAGATGGCCATGTCAAGTACTTTTTGTATCAGATATTTTGTGCCCTGCACCATATTCACTCTGCAGGCGTCCTCCATCGGGATATGAAACCGAGCAACATCTTGTTGAATGCCAATTGTGACCTCAAGGTATGCGATCGGTCTTGCTCGCGGTGGTGTACGATCAGTG
The DNA here is from genome assembly GCA_001887855.2 of Sclerospora graminicola. NCBI lineage: Eukaryota > Oomycota > Peronosporomycetes > Peronosporales > Peronosporaceae > Sclerospora > Sclerospora graminicola. Next base: position 47,617 of record MIQA02018511.1, read on the forward strand.
GCAGGAATAGAGCAGGAGATACGGAAGCAAGCGAAGTTGACCAAATACGTTCTCACACGCTGGTATCGCGCCCCAGAGATCATGTTAAATTGCCTCAACTACACAACAGCGATCGACGTATGGGCTGTGGGCTGTAAATTTGCAGAAATGTTTGCTACGAGAGACATTATTTCCTGGAAAAGATTATTTAGACCAGCTCAAGCTCATTATTAGCTACCTTGGCACTCCAAAGCAGGAAGACATTGGATTTGTGAAAAAACTCGAAAGCTCTGCGATTTCTGATCAAGCTTGCGATTTTTCGAAACCAAAATGGTGGGACGTGTTTGCTGGGACAGAGGCTGAACCCCTTGTTAGCAGCAAGTTGACACCCGATCACGTAAAATAATATATCGTTACAATATACCACTACAATAGTAATTGCTATTAAAAAATGAAAACAAATTTTATGATCATGACATTGTATGTTGTCCGAGATATATATTACAAGAAGTATTTTATTGCAATCCCTACGGCGTCAAGCCACATTCTTTCAAAAAGTTTTTAGTATCTTCCCGACCCATGAAACCCGAGCGTAGGTTGCATTGGATACTAGCGTCTAGAGACACGATGTGATGATATCAAAACGATGGGAGGTATAAAACTTCACCAGCAGTAAGCGCCACTTCCGCCGCAGGGCAATTGCGCGCATCTTCCGGCAGAGCATCAATTGCGGACCAATTGTACGACGTGTGGCGCGCAGATTGACCCTTTGTTATCAATCCTTGACACTTGCAGACACTCGGTGGAGCGATCACGTAACGTTTCGTTCCACGGACCATGGAGATATGGTTTACACCGTTATCAACATGACCTTCGGCAATATAACATTGCATCCCTAGCCGACAACGCATACCACGCTTTTGGACTTCGATAGGGTCACGAATAAAAAAGTCACCGAATCGTGGATCATACTCCGTTTGCAATGGGTTCAGAAATCGTAACTCTTTATAAAGAAAAGCCGCCTGGTCTTGGAAATCCTTCTTCTTGAGCATGAAGTAGTAATACTCGTGAGGTTTTCCTGCTTTTTCAAGCAGTTGGACATCGTGCAATGTTTTCACAAATTGCGGATAAGTCATCCAGCGCGATTCGTACGTGTTTGTTTCACCTTCGATTTGTTTGCTCTTGAGATAATGCATAAAGTGACTGTCGTTCGTAACATGCACCTTGTAGAGCGCATTTGGATTCAGCTGCTCCGTTAAATAGTTGTCCGTCCATCTTTCTGCCACCGCCGTGAGCTCTGGAACACCGTAAACTACTAACGGCACTTCCATCTCACGAAACATTTGTGCCAAGCGAAACTCATTCTACAGAGAAAAAAAATATTAGCTTGCAGTAAATTCATGTCAAAATAAATAGCTTGAACTTTACACAACGGGTTCGAAATGTTAAAGTGGCAGATACTATCGAAAATTTCCTGAGGTACATGAGCCTTCCGGATTCCAATGATTAAACAACGCTGCAGACGGAAACAATTGAGGGTAACATAAGCACCCTTTGTCTTTATCCATTTCGCATTGGTACCTTAAATCCGGCAAGTCACACTGGAACTTATTTATTGCCCCATTTAGGTAAACAAGCGGCAAAGACCTTAGCAATTTCTGACCATTTAGAATCACGACGTCATTACCGACGCCCCATCGCAAAGCATTCGAGGAACCGTCTGCGTGTAGTAGCTTTTAAGGAGAGTGTGGCCAGACCACACAGCCAGATACAAACCCCCCAGTCCAATTAGCAGCAGAAGAGTAATTGAAGACACAATCTGTTGACCCTGACGAAGGCGGTGCGAAATCGAGCACTTTTAAATTTCGCCATCAGTAATAATGAAGAGAAAATGTGAAATGAAGTTTTACGCAGTAGAGTCAATGGCTATTGCCTCCATCAAACATCAGAGAAATAGGATGCAGGGTCGACGACTTCGTGAATGCCGACTCCTACTGCAGCACCTGCCTTGGCATGACCAGCGGCGTAAGCAGCGGCAGCCTCTTGCGTGGGACCGAACATTTTTCAAAATGACAACCGCATGATTGTCGCATAGAATGAAAATGGTTTCGTGGTCCAAAAGTGCCCTTTATTTGGAGTGGAGCATATCAGATTTGAGAATGAGAATAAAAAGTTTTGGACCAGGGCCTAAATACATCGTGATGGCTGTGAGAACAGCCGTCACGGAAAGAACTGCGGCGGCATTGTTGTCCATCTTGATTGCGCAAATATGTGTGACGGACACAAAATACAACTTGAGAATCGTTTTTCGTTTGAGAATCGCTAGGCAAGCCATTCTCATCTGAGAATGGATTTGGAGGGGTAGGGTAAATTTTAACCAATGAGCGTCAGCTTTTTTGAGAATGAGAATGGCTTTTTGCGTTTTGGACCAGGGCCTTAGTGTCCTTGATAAAAGTAAATTATAATTCTTTTTGCCTCCTTTCAAGCAAGTTCTTCCTCTACCTTTACTACTTCTAAACACACAAGAGAATAAGTGTGTGGTGTAGTCGCTCTCAGAAAATCTTCCTGAGACGCGAACACCCACGGGGTCCCAGACGACTGACTACCGGAGGGGGTACTCCGTCCATCCGAGTCATGATCCGATCCGGCTTGAGGCCGGCTGGATCGGTCGCTTCCATCCGCTTGATCGCGATTGCTCGAATGTTGCATGTTGAAAGCTCACCTTGTGTACCCGTCAGTACTGGGTGGTTAGCTCTCCTGGTGGACCCTAGGGCGAAAAGTGTAAATCCGTCCAATAGGGAGATGAGGTGTAGGACTAGGGGTAGCTCCTGGGCGGAAATCGTCACCGGGGAGCTCGTCTGGCAATACACTTGAACTTTGTATAGTGCCGGCTGGGCCGAGAATAGTCGATCGGCCAGCTAAACCAATATGACACTTGAAGTTTGTATAGTGCCGGCTGGACCGAGAATAATCAATCGGCCAGCTAAACCAATAATAATGAAGGGCGAATCCAAATGTGTATATGAGGCAGATATAACTCCACACTCTTCCACAGAAGGCCAAAATGTCACCACTTCCCAATACTTAATACCGTGTTCAAAACACGGGCGACTTGAGGTGAGTATACGAAGTCGCCGCGACTCCCGGTCAGGGGACTTCCGGTGGGTTAACTTAACCTTCCCCGGGCAAACCAATAACAGCAAGAGGGGACCTTGTTAGCCCTCTGCCGTGAACCAATAAAAGCGACTTGCGTCTAAGAAAGCGAAACGTATACTGATTTATCCTATGTCCAATACTCCCTTTGTGTAACCTACCTCAAATAACACGGCTGACCAGTCATGTACCTTACCCAACGCAACCCGGCTAACTCCGACTTTGTGTACCGGTCCGGCCGGTACACCAACCCCAAATGGTACCAACCCGGCCGGTACACCGAACCCATATGGTACCAGTCCGAATGGTACATTGTACCCGGCCGGCTCGGCCGGATAGCCACCCATCCGCGCCCCTCGGCCGCTGACGCTAGCAATCCCTTGACAGTCTCTCCTACGATCCCGGGGCATACTCCTTCCACTAGAACAATACTCTTCTCTCAGGCTCCCTTCATTCCATCCTTACGAACAGTCCGCCATCTTGGCCGTCCGCCATCCGCGCCTCGGCCGTCAAACCTCCATAGTCCTTCCGTCTGCTCAGCCCGCTTATCCGACTATCCTCGCCCCTTGTCAGGCCCGCCGACTTGATTTCCAGCCAGGCACCGCCCGACCGCCTACAGGTGCGCCTGGCAGTCCCAAATTGCATCTTATTACTGGCCGGTCTGGGCATCCGGCTTAGGGTGACATTTCAGCCAATCCGATGCGGGCGTCCATCATCATTAGTCCGTTAACTTCTGGAGCACTTCACCACAGCCGCCCCTGAGCCTTGTCGCAGCCGCACAACGGTTGAGGCACGCGCTCATCACATTCCCCACACTTCGATTTTCAACGCCTCTATGTCTGAACGTGACAACGCCCCCATTGCTCCTGTGCCGGGCCACTCCCCGGTCAATACTCAGCTATCGGCCGTAGGACCGGATGCCCATCTGGCCGGCCCAGAGCATCGCCCCGGGCAACCCGACCTGGCTGCTCTGCAAGCTCAAGTCGCTGCGCTGACCGCTCACGTAGCCAGCCTAGAGCAAGCAAACACCGAGTTGGCTGCGACCGCCCGGCTGGCTAGCCAGCAAGCAGACGAATCCCGGGTCCGGGAAGTTCTGGCGACTTTTCAGTCTCGCGACCGAATTGGCCGGCTGGAAAGTGAGAACGCCGACCTTCTCCAAGCGAGAGATCGCCTCCGAAAACAGTCGGACTCACAGCGTGTCCAAAACCAGAAAGCCGTAGCTGCCTTGAAAATCCAAAGTAAGTACCTTCCGCCTGTTCTGGTTCGCCTCCCCACTCACTCACTCCGTGTATGCTCTTAGACCAAAACGTCACGAACCTCCGTGTCTTGATGATCGAGTCTTTTCAGACCGCGCGTGAGTTGACGACGCGCTACGACAGCTATATCAAGCTCTCCAAACGGTTGGAAGGTGCGCAGCTGAAACTGGGCAATTTGGAGTTTCGCCGGATCCGTCTTGCCAAGAAGCTGACCAAGTACCAGAAGGCGCTATATCAGTCGGCCGATGCATCGCCCGACCTTCAGCGCCGAATCCGGGAGCTTGAGGCCGCATACGCTGAAACCCAATCGGGTGTGAGTGAAGCCCGGGAGGCGTTCACTCAGCTTGCGGAGGAGCGTGCGGATTGCCTGTCTTCTCTCAAGGAAGATCGGGCTCGTCTAGCAGCTTCGGCGTCCCGGGTGAGAGGTCTCATGAAGGGTCCTGCCCCCATCCGGGAGGCTATCAGGCACCTCCTTGACTTGGCTTGTCCGCGAGACCCTGGTCAGGCCGCTTCCGCCACGCCCCTTCTTCCGTCAGCTGCTAATTCCGCCGCGGCCGTCCAGACATCTGACGCGGGAACTTCCGCCCCCGGACCAGCGACCGGTGATACGGGAAAAGTTTCTCGCCTACGGATTTGGAATACTTCCCAGGACCCTAACCCGCCGCCAGCGCCAGTCAGCAAGCAGGCGGCTTCTCTCTTGTCCACTGAAGATCCGCCTGGGCACAAAGGCAAGCGTCGATCCAGTCGGGTTGCGTCGCTCCAAGGCCCCGTGGCAGCCAAACGGCCCAAACGGTCCGCCGCGCCGGTGAGCGCGGCCCTAGTCCATGGGGAGAGCGGGCCGAGTCCTAGACCCACTTCGATCTCGGCTCCACCGGCTTCGGGAAAGTCCCCCCGTCGTCCTCGCGCTGCCAGATCTTCGTCGAAGGCTCCGACTACTCCGGCTCTCCTTAGCGTCCCCCCTCATGATCCCCGAGGTCCGTCCACCGCCTCTCCTGATGGAGAAGAAGCGTCTGGCCTATCGGGGCTGGATTCTGACGAGGCTACCACTGAGGACCTCGAGGAATTGCCTTCCCCGGACCCCTTCGCCTTCGACGAGAACGAGTCCAAGGAATCCTCAGAGGAGTCTCCTCCGTTGTGGATTCCCCGCCGGAAGGTCATGACGGCCCTCGAACTGGCCGCGGCGGTCCCTTGGTCAAAGGCGCAGTTGGAAGGCCTGCGTATCCAAGACCTCACTGGTGCCTTGGTCACCAAGTCGTTGACTCGTCCGCCATTGTGGATATTCCCACCGGCCCTCGCTGTGCCCAAGGCCGAGGACTGGAATGCCAAGCTAGTGGCGATCGGGCCACTGAACGCAATTTTGTCCCGGGAACCTTGGGCCATACTGGCGAAAGAGATGCCGGACATCGGACTGCCCCATGCCGGCTGGTTCGCGGAATTGCGGAGAGTCTGCAAGGAGTACCTCCCCCGGCATGGACAATCCATCTGGGAGTCGACTCATCACCTTTGCATTTCCGTCGCCGCCGGGCGCGAATCTCCCGAGCTAGCCAAGTACCGGACCGACCGCAAGAACCGTCGCAACCGCGCGACTGAGGGCTGGGCTAAGGTCTGCAACTTCGTGGCCGATGGAATCCAGCGCGGCCACTGCGACTTGGACATTTTTCTCCACCCGATCATGCTACATCTGGCCAACCGCCGCGTGGAGAAGAGCGGGATCTCGGCCGAAGGCGGGATTTGGTATCCGGGGTCGGGTAAGTGTCAGGTTGCCACTCTCCAGGCTTCGCTCGAGGCGCTCGACCAACAAGATCCGTGGCGCAACCAGTTTCGGCAGGATCCCGATCGTCACCCTGGCCTCCGCGTACCCCGACTCCGGAACAAGTTTTGCTGAGCTTCGCCAAGGGTGACCCACGAGGCTAGCCTTGCATACCCTTATCTTCTTCATTTGTTACTGGCTGTTAACCTCGATAATACATTTTCCTTTCCATTTTTACGTAAGTAACCGCTTGTTCATCTTCCTCGTCTGACTTCTCCCATCCGGCACCATACTGAATCGAAGACAACTCCGGAAAACCACTCCATCCGGCACCATACTGAATCGAAGATAACTCCGAAAACCACTCCATCCGGCACCATACTGATTCGAAGATAACTTCGGAAAAGGCCGATCGGACCCGACTAGCTCCATCCACCGATTACTTCGGCTGAGTGGTGTTAGCTGGTCCGGCCGTGCCTGTTGCCCTGGGGCCGGGCGGACTAGTTCTGTGTCCCACCTTCTTCGTGGGTCTGCATGACCCCGAAGCGATTCCGGCTCGTCCGCCGGCGATCGAACTCTCTCATTAAAGCTCCGCAATTTAAGTCTAGCTCGTCCACCCACGACTGCTCCTCGCAATTTTTCCACTGCACGAGAAACTCCCTGTGGATCCGCCCAAACCGGGTTTTCCGTCCGTTCCGGACGTCCAAAATTTCTTCTACCTCGTACTCGTCCGGGTCTAACGGCTTGTCCCAACTGTCCTCCGGCAACAGAGCTTCATCGAAATCCAACCGGTCGCTTTCCCCCGCAAGGCGTATATTCGGGCGGTCCGGGAAATGCTTCGCCAACTTCAACTTGGAGACATGTACTATCGGGAAAACACTGTATTCCGTTCCGGCCGTGACCAGCTTAACTGCATGATCCCCGACCAGTTCTGCCACTCGGAAGGGGCCATGCCTCATATGCGCCAGCTTCCGTGCATAGCCTTCCTTGACCCGATCGAGATACAGCCACACCCGGGAGTCGGGCTCGATGCCGTGTTCCCCGGCGCGGTCGTTGTTTTGATCGGCGCGGTCCTTGATTGCTTGTCGGAGACGTTCGTTTACTTGTTCCCTCGCCAGTGAGTAGTGGCGTTGCACTCCCATCCTCCAGCGGCGGGCGTCTCTGTCCCGGCTTCTGGTGCACCCTATTG
>MIQA02018514.1:0-11262 GCA_001887855.2 Sclerospora graminicola
GGCAGGATTATGGTGCTGGTCACTGTAGTGCTGGTCACTATGCCCCAGCTGGAGCCGGCTAGGTTAATGGTTTTGACCATGATTTAAACAAATACATGTGATGGATAGAAAACAAGAAAAAAATAAGAAAGAAGAACCGAAGGTTGGGTATGACCAGAGTGGAAAGTTGGTCAGCTCAGGACCAGGTCACCATCCAGGTCACTTACCCCTGGAAAAGCTGGATTGGCAAGGACCATGCCACCTATGGACCAGATCGGAGCAACACATGATAGACCACATTTTGAAGAAGAAGAAGAAACGATGGATGGCCTAAGGTTACAGACACCGATCTGGGGCGTGCTTACCACCTTAAGGAGTTGGGTCAGTTCTTACGGACAGATGGGGTCCTGAAGATTACCCGATCCTAGGTGGATAAAATGGTCCCGTTTCTCCCCCACCTTTTTCAGGTGTCACTTAGCCCTTATTAGAGGGCTGTTTGACCAGCTCAAACAAGCCGGCATCAATACCGGTACTTTCGACCCGAACCAGTTATTCGACCTGGAGGCGGACAAGCTAAAAGAAGCATCCAGCGCGCTTCACGACCATCTGGTGCCGTTAGCGGGTTGCTCTCAACCTCAAAAGATGGCAGCAACCGCTAAGGCGACCTCACCTTGACCACCGGTAGCAGGCAGACCAGCCGGAATACAGTTCTTTACAGTACGATTCCCCCCCTTCGTAGGTAGATTCGACTGATTCATCTGTGGATATTACCCGTATATCGCTTGGCCCTAGGGGAACAGCGCACGTGGCAATAGCCACCAAGTCTGGAGGCAACGAAGATCCAGGTGTCCCCGATCGGAAGGAAGTGAGACAGCATAACGTACAGACCCGGACGGCAGTGGAGGATATAGACCCAAGGGGCGAAGACGTGGATTCGAGAATTAAGAAACATTCCCAAAGCTGGTCCTCAAGCTGGTCCTCAAGTGCCGGACCACCTTCAAAATATGTTTTCGGCTATGATGGAAATGTACTTGGAGGAGCAGCGTCTGTCCAATGCTGTTCGCCCCAGCCCAGGATCACATGACCAGCCTGCCCACCGGGAAATACAGGCGCCTGGACCAGGCCAGCATTATATAAGGGAATAGGTAGACGAAGACATAAATCGGTGCGGTCGAGACAGAGTGTGCCCCATCCCACCAAGTCGCCGGCCAGGTCGACCCGGGAGGCCACCAAATACAAAGTCGTCATTCAGGGATATGGACTTGACGCAGGGTGCCTGTTTGAGTCCATACAAGCTCTTCTTGAGCTTGCACACCAAATGCTCAAACCCTTCGGGTTGCTCCATATAAATGTACCCATCCAGAAATCATTGATAAAGCAGTCTTCACATCCATTTGCTGAATTTCATAGTTAAGTATCGCTGACATGGCAAGAAGAAGACAAACAACTTTCATTCATAGCACGTGAACAAAAACGTCTGTGTAGTCAATACCAAACTGTTGGCGAAAACCTTTTTTATTACTAATGATCTTTAATGCGGTCTCTTTCGCCGTTGTCGTTGTAATTGACAGCCGAGATTCATCGATTTCGAAGTACTTTCTGTTGAAATTTTGATAATGTTACTCACGATAAAAACTGACGTATACAATCTCATTTAACGAGATTATCGTGGTTTCATACATATTGTAAATTTTAGCCAACATTTTACTCAAACTTTACATAATATATACTTTCACTTTTGTCTAGTAAACATACTTCGAGCTTGAGCGACTCGGCACTCACATACCGGACTGAACTGTTGTCACCTGTACTAATCGACAGAGGTCAAGTTTATTCCTAGAGGCGCCAGAAACACTAACCGGTATCTGGGCTGTGGACACGCTCGCAGCACGTGCGGACGCAACAACTACTTTTCCTACACTTTCCTTCCTGTTGGGAGACAAGAGCCCATGTGCCGGTATCATCATGAGACTTGATCTTGGAGCGAGCAGCATGAAACCAGTCTTTGGCATCAGAAGATGACATGACTTCGCGATAAGTACGCGGATCGGCAATATAGCCAATAGCTAGAAGAGTGTAGATGAGATTGGCCCGATGATGTTCGTCTGCAATATCTTCAGGACTATTTAAAAGAGGAGCGAATTCGCCAGAGGCAGCGTCATTGCGTTGATTTATGTCACTAAACTTGCGCTCGGTGCCTCGTCGGGAAGGCTGGGTAATTGAGATAAATGTTTGTTCGTTTCGGTGTAACTCATCAGCCAAGGAAGGCAAGTATTGTTATTGAACTGCCGCTGTAGATGCTGCACTCTCTGTAGGTCGACAAGTGAGTTTATGGGGTGTCGTAGGCAATATATTTTAATGATTATCTAGGAAGTTGCATCCCTATCAGGTTGGTCTATCCCTTTTGATCAATTTGATCGATCTAATCGTCTGGTTATAACCCACATTTGTTTCTTGTTTCTTTAAATTCTCTTTCTTCAGATCCATTGCACACAATGTTACCTCAAATCGTGATCGAAATCATAATCCTTCCTCGGTCAATAGTGACCAGCACCATAATCCGAGGTGGCTCCGGTCGGAGCCTCCAGGAGAGTAATTTCTTCTTTAATGTCGGTATCGTACTCCCCAGTCCGAATCGACCATCACATCCTTCAATCTTCAGCAGCATTTTGGGCAATGTGCCTTGCACCCGACACAACATCCTCAACAAATTTAACACGTCTTGGTTTTTCGCCCACTAGAGACTCGTGGTGATATTCAGGGTCACCAAGAGATCCCGGTACGCGTACCATTGTGGTGTAGTCAATCTCCAAAATATCTTCCGAGGTTGGAATACCCATGGGGATCAGATAACGGATTTTTGGATGGGGTACTCCGCTCATCCATAGCATGGTCCAGGTCATCATTGAGCTGACCTGACCTGTCATCACCATCACCTCGGTCACGATTATCTGGATGATCCATACTCTTCGATTAATAACCTTGTGTTTCTGTCCGTTCTGGCGGTTACGATCTATTGTGGACTCATGAGCGAAAGGTCAAGGTGACCGGTAGGGCGGCGGGTGAGGGTAGGGACTAGGGTCAACTCCTAGGCGGAAATCTTCACCGGGGAAGCAAGCAGTTATACTTGATTTCATTATACTGTGAATACTGGTCAGACAACCAAAGAGAAAGGGGAATGTATTCCAATCTTTTGTGAGCAGATGTGAACTGCAATCAAGTCTCCACAATCTACCATAGAAAGTCAAAACTTCGCCTCTCCCTCCAATACATTAAGCCGTACGCCAAACACGGGCGACTTAGGTGAGTATACAAACTACGAGTCTTCCAGTCACCGGTGGGCCTTCAGTGACCTTCTCGGGTAAACCAATTACAACAAGAGGGAGCTTAGTTAGCCCTCTGCTGTGAACCAATAGCGACTTCCTTGTTTCTTAGAAAGGGAAACGTAAACTGATGAATCAAGAACGAACATGCTGTTTAAACATTTTACACCCTAAATCAAAGGCTATGAATGATTATTATGTAGTGACACCCCATTACAGTTACCATTGTGGTAAACCTGGTCACTGGGCGGCAGTACCACGACGAAAAAAATCGAGTCCGGAACACTTCTCGAGGTCCAGGTTTTCCGATGACTGCCCCTCCTCATATACCAGCGTGTATCACGCACGACACGCACGAATATCAAAGGGGATTCGAGACTGGTTCTACTCAGTCTCCACGTCGCAGGCGAGCGGCGTCTACACCGCATGCTACTCGACTCCAGTGGTTCGAACTATTTCTTCCGAACTTCGTGTCTTACTCTGCAGCTGTCACATCTGCTTATTGTTGCGGGAGCCTCTTCTCTACAGCCTCGTTATTTTTGCGGGAGCTCCTGATGCGCCCTATTAATTTCCGGGGCTCGACCGCCTATGGTATTTTGAAGAATTTTCATTGTTTTCGACCACCCGGGAATTTTTGGGAGCATCGCTTGGTTGACCGCCTCGTTAATTTACGGGTGCTTTTCTCGCTCTACCGTATCATCAATGAAAATAGCACAAACCGTGCATCGCTTTCTGAGCTCGAAGAATACGTCGTGGCGGATTGGACGAATCCATGATACTACCACTAAGCGCGTGAACACAGCACTTTAATCGTTGTCTGCTGACGTTTCATCGATCGGACGAACCAGTCAATCTGCGTGATAACCACGAAACCCAAAATGCAATCAAAGGTATAGTCCATCTCAAAAATGAAGGTATCGACGCCAGTTTCGAATCCATCGAAAGTATAAGTCAGCGCGATCAACTCGCAACGTAACGCGTTTCAAGTTACCGTCGACCAACTTTACTGCGTAATCACTGGTTACTTTTCGAACCGGGGGTCAACCCGGGGATCCCACAAGCTACCGAGGCGGACGAGAAATGCTCTCGCATCAATGAGGCGGTCGAGCAGAGGGTCCCGCATGCTAATGAGGCGGACGGGCATAGACCCCCGCAACAATTACATCATGTAAGGCTCGTGGGTTGGTTGAGCAACGGTTCCCGCATAGTATTGAGGCGGATTTGTAATGCGGTGTCACTACATAAGTGATATTTGAGCCGAATTATCACGGTGTAATTTCAGACTTGCTGGCTGAGATTGAAATATTGTATTATAAGCTTTTATAACCCACAAGGAAATCCGATTCGGATAAGAATACCGAATCCAAGAGGGGTCTAGTATTATTTAGATCAGTTTTATCTTACATTTTGTATATTATTTTAGACTTAATTACATTTATTATTCGAAAAGAAATTTATTATACCGGTACATTATTATATTCCATTAGAAATCCGATCTTGTACACTTTACCGAATCTAAATTAGGTATTTTATTCCCAGATCCGTCAGTTTAGCTAAAAGAATAGTAAATCTGCCAGATTAAGAGCCTTATTACTTTTTTTAACCCTTTTTAATTCGTCATGTAACCCTCGATAAGGCCCGTAACCCCCGATTTCTTTAGCTTATAAGAAGGGCTTTAAAATCAGAGAAAGACAGATTTCCACGACGAGCGACACCGAATACCGGTTCTGGGAATGGCATTCTACGACAAAATGTTACCAAAACGACAGGAAGCAAAATAACGATTCGTATTGGTTAGAGTATACCCGGAGAAGGCTAAAAGGAACCCACCGGAAGTCCCCTGACCGGGAGTCGTCGCGAGGCTTTACTCAACTCAAGTCGCCCGTGTTTTGAACACGGTTTATCTCTATTGGAAAGTGTGGTAACGTTTTGGCCTACTGTGGAAGATTGTGGAGTATTATCTGGATTCCCTATTTACAAATAAGATTAGATTTACCCCTTTATTATCTTTGGTTTAGCTGACCGATCGATTATTCTCGGTCCAGCCTTTGCGGTATACAAATTTCATGTACAATGCCAGCCTGCTCCACGGTGTAGATTTCCGCCCAGGAGCAACTCTAGTCCTAACCCTCGTCCACCTATTTGACGGACTTTTTTTAACTTTTCGCACTAGAGTCCACCAAGAGAGCGTAACCGCCACTGCTGACGGGTACACAAGGCGAGCTTTAAAACATGGATCATCCAAGTCGTCACGACCAAAGTGATGGGAGTGACCAATCCAGCCGACTGCATGCTGGCTCGGATCAAGACCTGGACGGACATAGACGGAGTACCCCCTCCGAAAGTCAGTCATCTGGGTACCCCGTGGGTGTTTGATCTCAGTAGGAATTTCTGAGAGCGACTATACCAAACAAGCACTGAGCGTTGGTGATGACAACAACACAAGGCTCTGAGCACAACTCGAAGAATGCAGGGCAATCAAGTGAAAACTTAGCAATACAGAGCTGTTGGATGATAACAACACCTTACATGTGTGGATATGCTGATACATGTCGCATAAAGTGCACCCCATGTGTGTGCAAGTATGCCAGGGCGTAATGGACACCTTACATGTGTGAATATGCTGACACAAGGCTCTGAGCGCAACTCGAAGAATGCAGGGCAATCAAGTGAAAACTTAGCAATACAGAGCTGTTGGATGATAGATTTTTGTAAAAAAGTGGCCTAGTGATCGCAAACAGCATGCATCCCCACCAAAAGCGCATTTTATAAGGCACATCTACAAGAAAGCCTTTACAAGAAATAAAGAGGGTTCCTCACGCATGACGGCTGCTATTGGTGACCTAAAGTACTATCAGCTATCTTTTGAAGCTTGTTTCGTTATTTTTGACTACAAAATTCATGCACAACTGCATAAAACAGGAAAGTGTATGGTGAAGTTTTCACCCGACAGCTCGGCAGAATACCTCGATAACGAAAAGTTCTGGTAGGCTCTCGGCTCACAATGTGGATGCTGTTTTTTATTAGTACGAGGAATACTTGTAAAGAGTGGAAATTAAACCGATACATACAGTTCATCTAAATATATAATAAAATACATCCCCCGTCGTCCTTGCATAAAACATCACCACCCGTATAGTGCGCAGGGTGTGTGGGGTCGCAGGGTGTGTGGGGTATATCTGGGGGTTTGAGAGATGGCTCGGCTGGCTGCCGCCCGGCCATAAACCACCAAACCAAAAAGAAAGCAAAAACAAACGTACGAAAATATTTGTTTCGTTGCATTATGAATGCTAACGAAGGCACAGAAGATGCAAGAACGCGCCGGAACCGCCTTCGGCGGGAACGCTGGGCTGCCCGTTCGTCCGCTCAACGCCCGGGAAAACGCGTTGCGGAGGGCAAGGGCAGCAGGCAGACATGCAAGAGAAGCAGAGGAGGTATGTGTATGTACTGAGTCATCCAAAGACATTTGCTTCGAGTGCTAACTTCTCCATCTGTTGAAAGGCGGTAGGCGCAGCTGGGGGAGAACGACAACGGACAGCAGCATCACGGAGAATGGCAGAACCACATTGCCTATGGAGCCAAAGGTGTGTATCCGGGTTATTAACCATACATGTAGGTGTAGAAGTAGTCTGGCTGTGAAAACATGTCTTTTCTTCCTAAATAACATATGCTCGAGCATGTGTAAGACATCGGAAGGTACGTGCCGAAGGCACGGGTCTTTCCTAGTGTAATATAAATACTAACAAAAAATACTTGTACCTCCTCACCAAAGTCAAATACTGAAGTGCTGTTCACCAAGAAGCACTAAAAATATGCAGTGTCAAGGGTTGAGTACGCGTCAGTTTCGGAGTTCGGTGTTTCCAAATTGGAATACCCATTCTTCTGGTAGTCTCCTGGAACACTACAACCATAGAAAGTGACTAAAATATGAATTAAAGTATTGGGCACTTTTCTTTCCAATCAACTTATATAGTTAAACTAAGGTACAACCAAAATCAAGGGCTGTCCCTCCAACATCGGTCATTGCGTTTTCAAATCGAATTCGGCGCTTCTTAAGATAGCAATTCTGAACGCGAACGCCTAGTCCAAACATGTCTGAAATTAAACATTGATATTTCAACTTAAATATCATTGGTTTTTATGCAGTCAGTCGGATTACCCTATATATTTGATTAAGTACCCAGATCCATTATCCAAATCCAAAAATTCGGCCCCACCATACAATACAATAATGGCGTCTATTGTAACGCTCAATGGCATCGACGTGTCTCCTCTCGACGAGCGCCAGTACGAGACTTTTGTCCTCTCCAATGCCCTGCAAGTTTGCATCATCTCGGATCCTAAAACGGAGAAAGCAGCTGCGGCTATGGACGTGCATGTCGGTCATCAGAGTGATTTCGACGACTTACCCGGTCTTGCGCACTTTTTAGAGCACATGTTGTTTTTAGGTACCGCCAAGTATCCGGATGAAAACAGTTACAAAACGTTTCTCAGTGCCCATAGTGGTCGCAGCAATGCGTCCACGTCTCAAACGCACACCAACTTTTATTTCGACGTGTTAAGTGCGCACCTGTACGAAGCGTTGGATCGCTTTTCACAGTTTTTCATCGCCCCCTTGTTTACGCCCGAAGCTACGGAACGTGAAATGAACGCCGTGAATTCGGAAAATTCGAAAAATCTACAAAACGATCATCGCCGGTTGTATCAACTTCAGAAATCCCTCTCCAATCCATTGCATCCGTTCCATAAATTTGGAACGGGAAATCTCGAAACACTTGGGACGCTTCCACGAAAACGAAACATTGACGTCCGGGCAGCATTGCTCGACTTTTATGCCACGTATTATTCCGCAAGCATCATGAAACTAGTGATTTGCGGGAAAGAACCGTTGGCGACGTTAAAAAGCTGGGCCGAGGCATTGTTTTCCGATATCCCAAATACAGGCCGCTCGGTTCCAAGATTTGGGAACGCGATACCATTTGATGACTCGCGAGTGGGGCGAGTGATCCAGGTGACGCCGGTCAAAGATCTTCGAATCATTGACATTTCCTGGCCTTTACCATCGTTGCATGGTGAGTTTTTGACCAAACCCACGAAAATCTTGGCCCATTTGATAGGCCACGAAGGTGCTGGGTCGATTCTAAGTCATTTGAAAGCTCAAAAATGGGCCAACGGCTTGTCGGCAGGCCTGTGTCGAGATGAAGAAGATTGGGCCCTCTTTTGTGTCAAAGTTGACGCCACTGAGGCCGGGATCGAGCAACTAAACGACGTTGTCCAAGTCGTGTTTCAATACATTCAAATCCTGCAGCAACAGACGCCATTCGAGTCGTGGATTTTTCAAGAAACCCAAAATTTGGCGTGCCAGAATTTTCGATTCAAGAGCAAAGAGAATCCGATTACGTATACGAGTCATGTCGCAACTGCCATGCATCGGTATCCCCCCCAATACATTCTCACCGGAAATCACCTTCTCTACGAATATGATCCCAAAAAAGTCGAACAAATATTGGATCGCTTGACACCATCTCGAATGCGTCTTACGATTGTCAGTAAAACGTTCCAAGGCACGACAGAAAAGGTCGAAAAATGGTACGAGACACCCTATTCCGACCACCAGATCGAGATGTCCCTTGTCCGGAAATGGATGTCCCCTCCACTTAATCCAGCGCTCCATCTTCCCCATCGCAATCCTTTTGTCTGTACAGACTTCACTATCGTCTCCTCTGCTTCTTCTCCTTCATCTTCTGCCGCTGTATCGTCCCCAGTGCTCTTACAAGAGGATGCAACGTGTCGTTTATGGTATAAACCTGATCTTGAGTTTCGAAAACCCAAACTCTTGGTCCATTTCCTCATTTACACGCCAGCAATTGCTCCGACGCCGTCGCATGCTGTGCTCACGAGTCTCTTTATCCGCTATTTAAAAGATACGCTCACGGAAGTGGCCTACGATGCTGAACTCGCTGGCATGGAGTATGAAATAATGCTTCATGCCCGTGCTTTCGAGCTCTTTGTCGGTGGGTATTCCGAAAAACTCGACCTTTTATTGTCGCAACTTTTTGAGCACCTGCTTGCCATGACCACCGCAGTGTATTCATTTGACAGTGCCATTTTTGAACGCGTGAAAGACCAGACCAAACGCATGTATGAGAATTTATACGTGGAAGAACCGTATCATCATGCCATCTATCTCTCTTCACAGGTCTTGGAAATAGCCAAATGGAGCGTCCACGACAAACTGCAAGCGATTGATCACGTGACAATAGCCGACTTGGCTGCCCATAGCCACTCACTGTTTCAACAAGTGTTTCTCGAAGGGTTATGCTATGGTAATCGCACTCAAACAGCGTCGTTGGGCTTGATGCAGCACGTGATGAAAACGTTTTTTCGAGCACGTTTCCCACTAATGCCAAGTCAACGAAGCAAACCACGCATTGTTCGCCTTGTCAATGCGACAGAATATCGCTTGGAACAACGAGAATGGAACCACGACAATGTGAATTCGGCGCTCTGTCTTTTATATCAAGTGATAAGTGAAAAAGACGACGAAACGTTACGAATCCGGGCTCGTCTCGAGCTGTTTGCCCATTTGTTCAAGGAACCATTTTTCCATCAACTGCGGACGCAAGAACAGCTCGGGTACTTGGTTTTCTCGGGTCTTGTCCGCATGGAAGGCGTCTGGTACTTTCGTCTCTTGATTCAATCCAATGTCGCGTCGCCACAAGTGGTAAACGATCGAATTGAACGCTTTCTCGTCTCCTTTCGATCGGTGTTGACTCAAATGACCCGCTCATTGTGGCAGAAACACGTCCAGGCAGTTGTCCACGCCCTGTTAGAGCGACCAAAGTACGAAATGGAAGAATCCATGCGTCTGTGGCGCGAGATTGTGCACGAGACGTTTCGATTTGATCGACGGAAACACGTGGCTGCGATTGTCTCGACCTTACAGCCACGAGATCTTGTGGACTTGTTTGATACGTTTTTTGCTTTCGATGGGAACCAACGGAGCAAATTGAGCATTGGCTTGTATGGTGCCAAACATCCATTGATTGCGCTTGAAAAGGACAAGGAGGTGGCTAAAAGATCATCGTGTCGATCGACTGCCACAGCGACGGGAATCATGGCGGCGATGCTCTTGAATCAGCAGAAGAAGAAGAAGGAGAAAACGGTCCATGTGATTGATGATATCAACAGGTTTCGACGAGAAATGGCCTTGTTTCCAGAAGCACCTGCTACGAGCGTCACGAGGGGGTGGGAACGTTAGAAACTGGAGCTTGAAAAACACGATCAGGTTTCAAGTCTTGGATCGTTGAGGTGCTGAACTCTTTTGAGTGTTTGCCTATGGTCAAACGGACACAGGAACGACGTATACGATGCAGGGGAACATAGGGAAATAGCTGGTAGACTTTTGTAGAGTTTCATGCAGTGAGTGTGTGGAGCATTTTTAATGCTTTGGAAGTTAGGAGTTTTGGGTCATTGTATCCTTCCTCCAGTTTTACAATGAAGAACTGAACGATCTACTGTATTTGATCCTGATATAGACAAGAGACTAAGAAAAAGACTTAGGGAAGACTCGAGCGAGTTGATATTTACATGTACTAGCGCATGCATGTTTGTCTGTGGCACCCAGTATTTCTAGCACTATAGGGAATATTCCAAAAGGTAACTCAAATCCGAAAACTTTGTCAAAAAATGACTCAAAAGGTTTTAAGAGCATCGCCACCGGTAAGTCTTAATCAAGGTTTTAACCTATAAACCTCCCGTTAGACCAGATTTAACAGCAACCGGCAAGTCTTATTACTGGTCGTTACCGCACGAGGTCTTAAATTTAGTGCTATAGGACTTATTTTAAAACCGTGGTTTTAATCAACCAAGCGGGTTCATTGGTCAAAACAATTCGAGACAGCTCGAAGCACAAGCTGCTGACCAACTGCTGCCGAGTAGTGGACTCTCTTTTGCGTAT
>MIQA02018517.1:0-12900 GCA_001887855.2 Sclerospora graminicola
TGGCCCGGACGACCGACTATCGGAGGGGGTACTCCGTCGATCCTGATCAGCATCAGAATCAGATGAATCACCATTGTGGTGACTGATCTGATCATCCCGGTCATCTGGCCGGTCTTCATGCTCGTCAGGATCTATGTTTAACTTCATCTCACCTTGTGTACCCGTTGATCGGGGGGGGTTACACTCACTTAGGTGGACTCGGTGACGAAAACGATGATCTTGATCAGGTCGGAGGGGATGACCTTCTCGAGACGGGGTGTCCTCGGGTGGAAATCTTCACCGGAGAACGGGTTGGGGTCGACACTTATCAGATCGAGCCACTGATCAGGAAATTCGGTCTGATCAGGAAAGTTCGTCTGATCAGCCAGCCAATGAGAGAGAGATATAACGAAACCAAGAAAATGCGATCAATCCACGATCTTCCACAGTAATCCACAAACGTTATCTCCACAAAACCTTTACCAATATTATTAACGTGTTCCAAACACGTGCGCGTTGCGGGTGAGGTTAGATCACCTAGAGCAAACCCGTCGGGGGTCTTCCGGTAAGCCAAAATGCGCCTTAGCACATCTTAACCGGGAAAATAGATGAGCAAGAGGGGACTAATCAACCCTGTGCTCCCAATGACCGCACACGTGGCGGAGCGACTCTTTGCTTTAGGGGGAAAATCTAAACCTGTTATTATATATGCAAATGTCCTATACCTGTGTACCATACATCAACTCATGCCTGACCTATACTTCGAACCTATTTACTTCGTCGCACGGTTGCGTAACACCCTCTTGCCCATCCTGGCTGCACCTTCAAGCTGACCTGTACCGACTCTGCCCTGATCACGACCCGACTCTTCGAAAGATCTTCAACCCATCCCGATCTTCAACAAACAACCTTGAAACCACTTGAGACCCGCTCTTCAGCACTTGTCCACTTCGTATACAGTCCGGCCAAACCGAGAACTTACTTGCCCTTGCATCTGAACGCTGATCAGAGGCTGATCAGCCCTGATCACGATCGGCATAGTGATCGACCGAGTGATCAGGTGGTGATCAGGCTGATCAGCCCTTGATCACCTCGGGAACGCTCTGGGTCATCATCATCACGACTCAATTCATCTTCCAAGCCATACTTCCGACCTTTATACCCCGTCAGGACAACCATATAACACCGATCTCGGCTGATCAGGCCTGATCAGGCCCTGCCACGTCATCTTCGGACCAACCAAAGGTTCTCATCACTCACACAAACTGTCACTCCACATGCCCGACTTCATTCCACATCTAATCTTCATTGCTCGGGCATAATAGGCTGATCAGGCCGTAACTTCGTGTCATGATCAACTTCAACCACTATACCATTCAGAGATCGGCTGGTCGCCTGCCCTTGACACGTCATGTCAACAGTTACTCTTCTCACATTACATCCACGGAAACTCCTCTCAGTAACTCTAATAACGATCGCGATCGTGATCTCCATCGTTCCATCAGTGTCTGGTACTGGGCTTAACGACAGTACTTGGCTGATTTCTCCACATCGTGAATATCCGTTGTCCGCCACCTTTTCCTTTTACTGTGATCAGCCTTTTCCCACCCATCAACCTTCATATGTTGATGGGTGTTCTATCGTCACCAATCAACGGCCATGTGTGGTCCACTTCAGTCCCAATATTTTCCGATCGCTTTACCACAGCCGCCCCTGAGACTACCTGCAGCCGCACAACGACTGCAGTTCGACTCACTCACTTTTAAACTTCCTCTCTGGCGATCACCATGGCCGACGCGAGCCAATCTTCTCTTCCTTCTTCGTCTTCTTCGGCTGCCCGCCCGATCGCTTCTTCGCCTTCCGTTTCCAGCTCGGCTACTCCCGCGATCGCCCCGATCACGACTTCGGCGCCGATCACGACCAGCCTCATCCGTCCGACAACTGCTCTCGCTTCGTATCGACCGTCTTGGAATCCTCCCGCTCGACCTCCATCAGATCGCCCTCTCCGTTCCTTGGAGCAGCTCGCTCGCTTGATAGATGGATCGGGTCCATTCACGTTGGGGCCCGTGGAGGCTTGTCGGTTACGGTCGGAACTCCGAAGTGCAATTCCCGAGTTGGTTTCTCTGTACGATACCAACCGGGCACTTACGCCTGAGTTGTCCGACCGTCGGATCGCGGCTGATACCTCGGCACGTGATTCCGCTGATCTGGCTGCCCAGCTATCGACTCTCCGGCTAGATCATGACCGGCTCGGCCAAGATCATGACCGGCTTGGCCAAGACCTGCGAGACATGACTGATCGCGTTCAGGGTCTGACGATGGAGCGTGATCAGTTGTCGGCTGACCTCGCTGCTCTGCGACTTTCCAAGCCTTCGGACACCGTCGCCTCCTTACAGTCGCTGATCGACTCGCTGACTATCACCATCCGTGATCAGGGTACGTTCATCTCATTCACTTCTTCTGTAATCCGTATTTGACTCTCCATGTTTATTTCCAGATGAACGTATTGAGGCAATGAAGGATTCGATGGTCGAGATGGTAGATCATCTGCAACGCATCGATGATCACCGTCTCGACCGTGATCAGCTGCTGCACGACAAGATCCGCACTGCCGAGGATGTAGAGCGTCGGGAGGTCGAGGCTCGCTATTCGGATGAGCAGGTCGAGCTCTTGGCCAAACAACTTTCTGATTCTCGCATCGGCCGCACCGACATACAGAAAAGGTTGTGCGAGAGTCGGAAAGTGGCTGAAGATTGCCGGCGCGAGCTTAATCTTGCTCGGGCTAAACTTGAAACCCTAGAGCTCGATGATCGCGCCTGGCTTCAGCATAACGCCGACCTGAAAAACCTCGCGGTGCAGACTATGGATAGGTGGACCAAACCGGACACCGGTTCGGGGTCAGTTCGGACGGCCTTGCAACGGCTTCCTGGGCTGATCAGCTCGTTTACTTCATCTGGAACACCGCCACAGTCTCCAGAGTCTGCCCCGCCTTCACCCGCGTCCTCGGTCGCTTCTTTGCCTGTCCGTAGTGCTGATCAGTCCGTGATCAGCACTTCAAAAGCCTCTGCGTCATTTCAATCTCGTTCACCGGCGACTCCAAGATCAGCGCCTTCGGCCTCGAGTTCTGGGAAGCGTAAGCAGACCAGCTCGTCGAAGAAAAAGATGATTCCCGCCAAGCGATCACGTCTTGTGATCGACTCGGATGGCGAATCGACTGATCTGGACGAGAGGACGTTGTCTGTTCTGGCCCGATCGCGCAGCACTGATCGCCGTACGCAAGCACCAAGCTATTCAGGCGTAAATTCGTTGGCCCAGGCCGTTACTTTGCTGGAGTCAGATGGCGACGATGACGATGATCTCGAGGAGGAACAACCGGCTCAAGCTGATCCTGACATTCCTCCAGCGGCCACTAGGACAGCGACCGTCCCGCCGCCCAATTTCACGGGCGTTTTCATCCCGGCGCAACAATCGTCGGTCGGAGAAGATGATTACAGTTACAATCCGAACCAAAGGTTCATGGATCTGTATGTCGTCATGGAGGGCAAGCCGACTTCTGCCCATATGGCAACACGGAAACCTTGGAGTGCTGATCAGGTCTGGGATCTGACGCCTCGGGTTCTTGAAGTGCGGCAGAAACTCGTCCCTCGCTTGTGGTCCCGCCCGCCAGACTGGATCTTTCCGACCAGATCGCCGGCACCCAAAGACAAGCAGTGGCACCCAAGGTTGCTGACCAGAGGTGCTATCGAACTTCTGATCGATTCAGCACCCTGGGATGTCCTCCTGACACCCATGCCCGAGCTGGTGTTTCCTGATCGCCCTTGGTTTGTCGAGATGCAGGGACGCTTGGCTTTATATTACCAGGAGCACGTGCAAGCGATATGGGAGGCGACTCACCATTTCCCGATCACGACGGCGATGCGCAAGGACGCGTGGATCGAGCATTATCATCATGCTCGCAAGCGTCGACGCACCAAAGCCGGGGCTGCTTGGGCCACGATCTGCGATTATATCGTCGACGGAATCCTGCACGGCGAGTGTGATCTGGACATTTTCCTGTTCCCTGGCGTCCTGCATTTACCTGTTCGTCGAGCGGGATCGCGAGGACTCAAGGCTGACGGCGGGGATTGGTATCCCGGTTATGGGCACATAACTCCGGTCGCCACACTGCGTGATTGCTTGCTTTGGACTGATCAGCATGAACCTTGGCGAAACCAGTTCCGATCGAGTCCCATGGATCATCCAGGGTACAAGGTTTCTCGCCTGCGCACTAAATATGGCCTGTGATCGTCGTGATAACCAACTTTTAATTCGTTTTCCATAATCACTTAATATATCACGACATTCCTTGATGATCTTCTCGTTCCACTTTCGTACATCTTGTTCATATCTCATTATCGCTTCCATCTTGTATGTCGATCACTCTCATGCGTACAGGTATAATTCTTGAGTAATATATGTATGTATATGCATCCGTTTCTTCCAAACCAGTCCAACTGCCCTGATCTCCACTTGCCCGATCATCATATTTGGCTGATCAGTCACAACGTGTCAATCCAGGCTATTGAGATTCCTGGTTACCCTCTTCGTGGGTTTGCATCTCTTCAAATCGATTCCTTCTTACCCGATCACGTTCAACTTCTCTCAATAAAGCTCCACAGTTCAGATCACGCTCATTTATCCACTCGGGATCGTCATAACCTTTCCAACGAACCAAGTATTCACGGTGGGTTCGGCCAAATCGGGTCTTCTTGCCTGATCGGGTATCCAAAACCTTCTCCACCTCGAATTCGTTCGGGCCCAACGCTCTTTCCCAACTATCTTCGGGTAAGAGAGCTTCGTCAAAATCAAACCTTGGCTGATCATCGCATGACAGCCTGGTTTTAGGCCGATCAGGGTATTCTCGGACCAGTTTCAACTTCGACAAGTGGACAATTGGGAAGATTCCATAATCGGTACCTGCAGTAATCAGCCGAGCGGCATGATCACCGATTAGTTCGGCTATACGGAACGGTCCATGCCACAGATGTGCTAACTTCTTGGCATATCCTTCTTTCACGCGATCCAAGTAAAGCCAAACTCTCGATCCTGGCTCGATATTATGCGGATCGGCCTGATCATTGTTCCGATCAGCTCTTTCTTGGATGGCCCTTCGCAATCGTTCGTTGACTTGTTCCCGCGCATGTTGGTAGTGACGTTGGAGTCCCATACGCCATCGACGAGCTTCGCGATCTCGACCTCGTGTGCAACCAACCGGGATCACCGACTCGATGGTAGATCGGGGGTCCCAACCATATGCCAGATAGAATGGAGTATCTCCCCTGATCCGATCAAAAGAGGAATTCAATGCAAACACCAGTCTCTCCGCATATTCATCCCAATCTTGTTGCGCGGAGTCTGTGACATACATCTTGATAGCCCTGGTCAACGTTTGTACCATCCGTTCGGCTTTACCATTCGCCTGTGGACGGTACGCCATGGTCGCGCTCTGTTTCTGGCCAAGCATCTGATTAAATGATCGGAACACTTCGGCCATAAAACCTGGTTCACGATCATGCCTGATCACTTCACTGGCTCCAAACCGTCGAAAAACACATTCTTCGTAACTGCAAGCGACTTGTTGAGCCGTTCGTGTAGATCCCGCTTTCGCGATCACCAATCCCGTGAACAGATCAGTCCAGATCAACAACTCGGTATTGCCCTTGAACGATTTGGGGAGGGACGGTATGTGATCCATCGCTATCACTTGGAAAGGGTAGGTCGCCTGGATATTCCCAGGTGATCTTCCCCGGATGTTTGGCATACCTTTTCCAGTTTCGCAATCCGTACATGTCCCAACAAACTTTTGTATACTTCGATATAATCCTCTCCAATGGAAATGTTTACGGATCCTGTGATACGTTCGTCCTACGCCCTGGTGGCCACCCTCCAAACTAACATGATATTGGTGTAAGATATCAGCTTGTAAAGTCTCCGGGATCACGAGTCTTGCCGATCGGTCCAAATCCGCATCGGCCTGATCAACTTGGACATAGTAAAACAATAGATCGTTTTCGTCGATCTCGTAGTTAGACGCGATCTTGGCACAATCTTTTGCCTCACTCTGGCTCAGCTTCTCCAGATCACCCTTTAGAAACGCCTTCAAATCACCGATCCATTTTTTCTCGTCTTGAGCCTTGAGAATTCTTTCGATCCGCATCTCTTGTACTATTTCCTCTGTCAGGCTTTCGCGAGAGGGTGATCTGTTGGGTGGTGATCTGGTTCGTGATCTCGTCGTAATCAAGATTTGGGCTGCTTCCTTTTCATTTCCACACGGATCAGCTCAGGCAGCCTATTGATCTCCACCAGTTCTTCCAGCAACGCTTGATCAGTAACTATTGATCCGGCCTGATCACGCATAGCCATAGTGGCTAAGTGATCTGCACTCCGATTCCAATCACGTTTCACATGCAAAAGATCATGTCTTGGCCATCCACGTAAAGCTTTCATAACGCGATCATTCAGTAGTTTCAACCGCGGCGCTTTACAGTCGATCTCTCCAGTGATCTGCCGAATCACCAGGTTTGAATCTCCGCATATGATTACTCTTCCGATCTTTTGCTCTTGCAAGAGATCCAAATCTAGCAGCAGACCACGATATTCAGCCTCATTGACTGTGATACCTGGAGTATAATCTGAACCGGCCGATATAACAGTCCATTCAGGCAGTTTCCATAACAACGCGCTATACGCCCCTACGCCTTTCTTCACACTCGCTGATCCGTCGAAGCTTACAACGATCAGATCTTCTTCCGAGCCGACGATCGGTGGGGGTATAGTGATCGATTCACGTGGTTGCTTCCGAGGAGCGACCTCGATCAGGGCTTCATCGACTTCTGATCGGGGCGTGATGCTGGCTGCCAGCGTTCCAAGAATTTCTTCTTCGCCCTTGGTGCACTTAATGATCTCTAAAGTCCACTGAGATAACACCGCTGCCCATCGCCCCAGTCTTCCATCTAAACCACTCGCGGATAGTAACCACGCCAAACTAGATCGCTTGGATAATACCTTAATTGATCTAGTTACCAGCATAGAGTAGCAAACATCCAACACACGTAATAACGCTAGCACTTCCTTATCCACAATACCATAGTTAACTTCGTTCGGTTTTAATGTTCGGCTTGTGAACGTCACCGGGCAATAAACTCCATCGTGATCTTGGACCAGTGCGGCCGATACTGCCCATTTACTGGCATATAAGATCACCACGGGAATCTTCTCCGGATCGAAGTGTTTCAGTATCGGCGTCGAGATCATCTTCGCCTTTAACATACTGAAGGCTACCATAGCTCGCTTCATATGGTCCTCTGACCCTGGAACAGTCCGATCGATCAGTGATCCACTCTTGAGATCCGTTTCAATAACTTCAACTTCGTGATCAGTCTCAATTGGTGATCCTCCTACCCGATCACGTTCTCGTAGCCCATGATAATCAACTTCCTTCAGTTCATATAGTATAGCGGCGTAAATCGAGAAGTCTTCGATAAATCGGCTATAATAATTCAGAGATCCGAGGAAGGATTGCATGGCCTTCAGTGATCGGGGAAAAGGTAAGTTGCTGAGAGCGGCCAGATCCTTCGGGTTTGCCTCCAAACCTTGGATCGACACATTATGGCCAAGGTAAGCGACCTTGGGTTGACCCAGAAACTCTTGACCACACTGATCGACAAATTCCAGCGCTCGCAGGTGTCCAGAAGTCGTTCGACCTTATCGCATAGCATATCCCAGGATGTTGCTGTGACCAAGATATCATCTATGTATGATCGCCTTCCCAACACTGATCGGCCCTGATCTTGGTCTGGCTCACCTTCCGTAAACACATCATGAAGATCAGTGGCTTCCCGATCAGCACTAATCTGGAAATACCCATAAAGAGCATTGTCAACCAGCCTCTGATAGATCTGTGGGGCATTCTTTAATCCAAACGGCATCCGATTCCATTCAAAAAGCCCAAAAGGTGTAACGAAAGCCGAGATCTCTCGAGCGCGATCAGTCATCGAAACCACCCAGAAACCACTAGCCATATCCAGCGAACAAAACCACAAAACTTTATCCAGATCCTCTAATAAATCATTGATCAGGGGCATCGGATAGACCATCAACTTCGTGAGGCGATTCACCATTCTATAGTCGATACACAATCGAATATCAACCCCATTCTTCTTAATCACAATCACGATCGGTGATGCCCACTGCGATGTTGATGGTCGGATGATCTTTGTACTCAGCAAACCCTTGATCAAATCGGATAACTTCTCCCGGTATTGAGGTGCAACTTTACGACAACGCTGAGCGATCGGCCTCGCATTTCCCACGTCTATATCACAAACAGCTCCGAACGCGGCTGGGGGTAGGGCGTTACCTTTCCCCATCAGTAAGTGACGCCTCTTCCAGATGATCTTCTTTAGCTGATCGATCTGCTCGGGCGTGTTCACTTCGGGATCACCGACCTGTAGATCTTCCATGGTGACTTCTGGCATATTGGGCGATACTTCCCGTAAAACGGCCATCTGCTTCTCGATACCTTCAATGTACTGATCGCCACCTTCGTGTATACACACTTGATCGTCCACCTGATCTGCCTTTTTCTGATCGGCGTCATCTTGAGTCGCTCCTTGTACGTCACTCGACTGATGGTTTACTTCGGGCTCACCCTCCTCTGTAATGACTTCGGCTGGTTCATCCTCCTTTTCCTTCTCATGATCACGCCTGAACTCCTCACTGTCATTTCCACTATCTGGATCCGTTGTTTTCGGTGAGCCGGGCCTAATTATACTCAATATCTGTGGACCTTCTTTGACCCGGCCTTCCCCTGTCGCTTCGATCGGTGGCCTCCTGATCAGCAGCTTGGTCGGCGTAGAATACTCCGGCTTCTCGACCATAGGTGAGGTATCTTCATCCACTAAATCTTCGTCACTGATCATGTCCGTGGTGGCTTGATAAGCCAGATTCTGCCACTCAATGTATCTTCGTGATCCCACTGAAACATATCCGATCTGTCGAGGTACTTTCCCTTCAGGTAACCACATCCCTAAGATCATGTCTTCGTAGACGATCAGCGGCTGATCGGATATATTCGTGACCCTGATATAGCTTGATCGGCCGATACCTTTAACGAACGTTGGTACCCATCGTTCACCACGGGTCAGCCACAATTTCTGTTGCCGATCACTCGACCGAATCATGACATCGACTGATCGGGACACCCCAATGTTCTCGTACTGACCCATCTTTAACATCCGTACATGAGTACCATACAAAGGTCGTCGGCCAGATAACTGAATCTGCACTTCATCCGGCAGAGTCAGGGTTCCATGAGACAGGTCAAGTCGTATACCGGCTGGTACCATAAAATCCATCCCCAATATCGCGTCTTGACCAGCTAACCGGCCAACCCAAGCATTAAAATAGTAGACCAGGGATCCTGCCAGGGTGATCTTCACACGTGATCGTCCTTCCGTCATATATGAACTCTCGCCGATCCAAACACATTCTTGCCTCTGGGTACTGTCAATACGACATCCCACCTTACGAGCAAAGGCGGAGTCGATGATCGAGACTTCCGCCCCAGAGTCAAATAAAATAGTGGCTTTTTCATTGTTGATCTTTCCATTAGCTTTAGCCTGTTTAAACCACTTGTCGGGAGAGTGATACTTCCAGTATCCTCGGGATTCACCGGGCAGTAGATCCAACTCCATGATCACGTCCGAACGGGAATATTCATCCACTCTGAGACTGTAAAACGGACATCGATCGACGCAATTTGAATTAGAACATGTATTGTCGGTTATCTTCTTTTCCTCAAACTTATCTCCGCTACCGACATATGCATAAATGCAGAACATAGATCGCTCAGCTCAAACCAGATTCCAACCTGGCGAGCGATCTAGTTTAACATCTTCTCAACATCTGGTGGAAGCATACCAGCATGTTTAGTCGGCACATACCACTTGCGCATCAGATTAAAAAATCTTCAATAGGGCAGGCGCCGGCGTCATGAAGCTTCCCACAGGTCTTGCACACGAAAAAACAATGATCAGAAGGGTGACCTTTACGATCACATTTTCCACACGTAATTCTTTTCCAACAATCACGATCTCCATGTTTGGTCGACCCACAATGCACACATTTCTTACGAGATCGGTCCTGATCAGGTTGAATACCACCAGGTTTCCGTCCGTCCATGCCATTAGTCGATGATCTCGGGCGATACACTGGCTCCGTCGTAAAGACATGACAGTACTGTTCTTCGTCCGAGCTCAGACTCGACTGGCCACTTTCTTCTTCAGAACCCGAACTGTCTGATTCCTTCGCGATCATTCGAATCGCTCTGGCTGGTCGGGCTGCCGGTATCTTGCCCTGATCAGGGTGTGGCTTGGACCGGTAACGGTTCGATCCTACCTCGACCTTGGGCTGTCGACTCTTGGCCCGCTGCAACGTCCTCAGAGTCAGTTCCAGTTGTTCTGAGTCCTTTATACGGAGCAAGGTTAGCTGATCAGCCAGATCGCGATTAACCAGAGTCCCAATGAAGTGCTCGACATGTTCACGGGCTATGTCCGGGTGTCGAGGGTCCTTGATCGGCATTTTCGCGCGCAGACCAGCAACATTCAACCGATGTAAGTACTCGATCGGCGTCTCGTCGGATCTTTTCTTCATGTGGTAGTACTGTCTAGCGACAGACACCCCCGAATTGCAATATTGTCCTTCAAACTCTTCACACAAACGAGGCCACTTCAGACGCACTTCTCGACTCAGCTGTTTAAGCCAGTTCTTTGCCGGACCTTTCATTAGATCAGCGAAGATCAGGGATCTTTCAGCTTCCGGTGTCTTGTCCCTCAGAAAAGCCGACTTAGTCCGGCTTAACCAAGCCCTGGCCTGATCGTCATCCATATCTTTGCCGTTGAAATCTTTCAATTCCGAGATCGCAGACATTCGCACTCGGGTGATCGTTCCGGATTCACTGTCAAATGCCTGCGCGGAGGCCATATTCGCCCTGCGAGGCATCTCAATGTCCAGATCATCTGGATCGAAATGTTGACTGATCTCGCCTTCTGACTCCATGTCCACGTCACTCCGTGGAGGTGATCGGTGAAATCGATCTTGGTGATCGGCCTGGCATATCGAACGAACAATTCCGGCTGATCGGACTGATTCCATCTCCACGTCCACGGGTCTCTTGACCGGTTTCTCAGCGGACTGATTCATGTTCGATGCTGATCGCCATGGTTGTCCTTGCCCAGGTGTGTACTGAGGCAATCCATATTGTTCACCCGCAAATCGGTTCATCATAGTCGCGAACATGGCTTTTAATTGCTCTGGGACCTCCGGCATGTTGGTATGACCAGTGTTGGAGGTCGGATTGGCCTGTGGCACTTCCTGAGCATCCTCGAAACTATCGTCCGATCCGACTCTGCCAGGTTCCGGCTTTCTCTTCCTATTCTGCGACTCGATCTTGGGGTCGATCTGCTGGATCCCTTTCGGGCCCAACGTCATACGTGTGATCCCAACCGAGGAGTCGGTGGATGCCGCTCCGGATTGTGATGACGATTGATATATCGACTCAATATCCATAGGATACTCAACCAACTGTGATCGGTGCGAAGGATCCGCGATCGGCGACTGAACCACTGGGTTCGCCCCTAGTAACGAGGCAAGGTGATCATACAGAGTTGTCATAGCTTCTCTGATCGTCTCTTGATCCAGATCGAATAGCATATTCGCGTCGAAGGCACCAGTAGTGAAGCCAACTTCGTCGATCTGCGCCAAGAGGTTCTTGATCAGATCAAGTTGACTGCCTGTGATCACCGGCCGGGTCGCTCGACCTTCAAGCTTCCCGATGATCTTAGGTTTAATGATCTTCATCACTCGGTTGGTAACCAGGAACTTGTGAAACTCTCGAAGATAGAACAGTCGTTCCACATCTTGGACAGTGGTCTTCTCGGCTGGTTCTATCTTCTCTTCGTCTTCCTCGAAGATCTTCGGTTTAGGTTTCACATTTTTTTTAGGTGGATCGCAATGATCCGCCCCCATGTTTTTTCTGTCTTTTTCCATTTTCTTCTTATGCATAGGATCAAGGTTAACACCTCGATCCTTTCCTGGGTTATAGTCAACTTTATTATAACCCAGATCGGCCCCGATCGGGGCCATGTGGGGAGTTATTTCATCTTTAATCTCGACCTGGCACTCCACCAAACCAGGTCGATCATCGCTTCCTTTAGAAATGGACAGCATCGGAGGCGATACGCCTTCCTCCAATACACCCGAAAAAGTTTCCTCCACTTTAATTTTCACATCTTTTTCATCATCAAAGGAATCACGGTGATATCCTGAGTCACCAAGTGATCCGGGCACGCGCACCATTGTGGTGGAGCCGACTTCCAAATCCATGACCGAAGTCTTGGGTGGAATCCGGATACCCACTGGCCCGGACGACCAACTATCGGAGGGGGTACTCCGTCGATCCTGATCAGCATCGGAATCAGATGAATCACCACTGTGGTGACTGATCTGTTCCTCCCGGTCATCTGGCCGGTCGTCATGCGCGTCAGGATCTATGTTTAACTTCATCTCACCTTGTGTACCCGTCGATCGGGGCTGATTACACTCACTTAGGTGGACTCGGTGACGAAAAGGATGATCTTGATCAGGTCGGAGGATTTGACCTTCTCGAGACGGGGGGTGTCCTCGGGTGGAAATCTTCACCGGAGAACGGGTTGGGGTCGACACTTAATCAGTATCTAGGCACTGATCAGGAAAGTTCGTCTGATCAGGCCAGCCAATGAGAGAGAGATAATACGAAACCAAGAAAGCGCGATCAATCCACGATCTTCCACAGTAATCCACAAACGTTATCTCCACAAAACCTTTACCAATATTATTAACGTG